>BQNB010019304.1:48468-67009 GCA_026074375.1 Tanacetum coccineum
CACATCAATTTGCTTTAGAGTCCGAGTCGTGAAAACGTGATTTAGATAGTCGTTCTTATAAGTCAAGCCAGACCCTAAAAGTCAAAGGGTAAAATCGTCATTCGAAATTTCGAAAATTCTCGGATGTTACAACCTCTGCCTGCCCTAGAACCTCTACCACCACCTCTGTTTAAAGCATGACTATTAAAGTTTGGTTCTCTCTTTCTTCCAGGCTACTTTTTCATCTGTGGTGGTTTTGGTAGTTGTTCCTTATCACAGTTTCTTCTGTTATGTCCTTTTTTATAGCATTTACTACAAGTAATTTGTTTACCAACCCTACTTACTTAAGAATTGTTTTCAGACTTAGCATTAACTCTATTTTTCCTTGGTCTGCCTAGCATCCTTACAACAATGGGTGGAAGTAGTGGTTTATTGGGTTTTCTTTTCCACATGTTACTACCATATATTGGCTTTATACTAAACTGGTAAGCCTCAAACCACCTCTCTTGGCTATACCAGTGATCAACCCCTTCATCAGGTTCCTTATTCAAGAACAAGTAAGCTGCCACAGAATGTACACAAGGTATACCTGAAAGTTCCCACAACTTACACATGCACTTCTTCAACTGTAGATTAACTCCAAAACTTTAATCACCTTGTCTAACCTCTAGCTCCTTAAAACCACTTGGAATGATTGTCCAGAACCTGCAATCATCACAACTAAGTTAGTATACATAAACTTTAAGGGTTAATGACTGGTAAAGGTAAGACAATGTTTTTTTATTATACCTTTGTTGTTCTTTTAATATCTCTAATCTCTTTCTGATAGATGGAGTGATTATATCTTCCAAATTCATAGCCTTTGTTTTCATCTGTACCAATCTTTGCATAATATATAGCCTTATGTCTTCTGGCATTGTGATAATTGGCTTTGTTCTTTGAACAGGTATTGCTCTGTTAAAACTTTTTGCAATGCCATCTTCAAAGGATGCACATTTGGAATTCAGGTCAAAGAAGGCTCTGGACCAAGAGTTTGGATTCCTCTCCACAAGGTAAGTATATGCCTCAAGAATAATGGCCTTGATTTGATCTATGTTGTTATAGAAGATGGATTTCACTGTTGTACCAGCTGCTACCCAAAACAATCTCTGTAACTGCACCCCATTGAATTTCTTCTTAAAATTTGCAAATACATGTCTTGTGCACTTCCTGTGCTCAGCATTTGGCAACCATTCAGATACAGTATCTAGTAACCCTTGTATCAAAAAAGATTCATGTAAGTTACAAATTATTAATCAAAACATTAACTTATACAAAATTTAGTATTCCCCAAATCTATACTTTGAGACTACTAACTAACTATTAACTAAATAACTGTTAACTAACTAATTACTGTGAGACCACACACAAACACGTTTACTAGACTCTCATTGGGAGAGCTCTATATATCTGGATATATAAAACTATGTGTCTATGATCTCTTTATATAGAGAGAGACCATAAGACTTACAAAGAAAATTAATTCCAGTCAACAATTGTATTAAATACTTAGTCAATGTATTTAATATGGTTGACTAAATAATTAGGAAACTAAATCAGCATTAATCTTCAAGTTGTAATTAATCTCCAATCAGCATTAATTGTTGTTTGACTGCATTGAATGAGAAGATAACTAATGTTTGACTTCAAATCTTCTAAAATCCCATAATGCTAAATTAGTTCTTCTTGTTTCATTCTTTTGTTCTTTTGTCTCATCAAATCTGTAAATCCCAACACACTTCATGTGTTTCATATTTGGCAACCATTTCAGATACCTCATTTAGTAACCCCTGTATCAAAAAAGATAGAGCTTATTTCCATTAGTAATGTTACAAATTATTAATCAAAACATTAACTTATACAAAATTTAGTATATGTACCTTATGTGAATCTGATATTACTGTGATACTAGTATCATGGCCTAACTCCAGGTCTTCTGCTAACAAATAAACCAACACTAATTTTTAGCATTCTCTACCTGTACCACTGCCCAAGCAATGGGGTACATCTGATTATTTACATCCCTCCCAATAGCTGTGAGCAGCTCTCCTCTGCAAGTGTGTTTTAGAAAACATCCATCTAACCCAATCACCCTTCTACAACCTGCTTTCCAACTATCTTTGACTCCCTTAAAACAGATATAAAATCTTCTGAAATATGTGTTCCCATATTATGTTTCCTTATCATCTTCTATACTAGACCCCTTCCCCATCTTTGCTTGTTCCTTCACCAACTTTACAGCTTCTGGTTTTAACCTTATCAACCTTAAAGGTCAAATTACCTTTTTTAACTGTTTTTTGGTAGGTTTCTTACCCTTGTTTGCATCATCATGTGACTCTTTGAATAACTGTTTCTTAGCTTTAACTTTTTTGGAAAAGTACCCTGCACATCTTCCTGTTGACACATCTCTACCACAATACACAAGCAACTCCCTCCAATCATTCTTTTTAAACCACAATTGATACCCACCAGCCACCCCATAATTAGCTAAAGCCAGTTTTAACTGTTCTGGATGGTCAAACCTCATGCCTAATATGGGCTGCATTTCATTCCAAAGTTGTAAGGGATCATGTCTTGGATAAGCAATACCCCTCTGAATTTGATGTTTAGGTTCTAAACCACTAGAGTCAGGGTCTTCAATGTGTAAGTCTTCATTAACAGGAATAGGTTCATTAATGAAACCTCTAAAGTTTCCATTGTTACTACACAGTTTAGTCAGAAAAGGGTAATTAGTGGTTATGTTCTTAACGACTACATCCTGCTCTCCCTCATGGTAAAAATCTACATAATCTATGACATGTTCTTCATCACTAGAACAATAGGCATCATTAGAATCAGGAGACTCATAATCTCTAGCATTTGAGTTTTTATAATCTATAGGATCATACCCATGATGCTCTACATACAAATCCACTACCCACTTGCTTTGATACCCAGTCTTTAAAAACTCTTGAACATCAGCATCATTTTCCAAACGACATAATCCTTGTTTTAGTGTTTTCCCAACTTTGCAATAATACAAACTACTCATAAGGGAATGAACCAACTTTCTAACAAGTTCACGTAAATTATCATACGACATACCTTCGAAGTCGAAATCAGTTAATTGTTTATGATCACCATGAATGTAGGAAAAGGGATACAGTGAGAAAATGCCATCGTGTTTTAAGTTGACTACAAAAACATGATTCTTATCCTTTTTACCTGATATTAGGTTACAAAGAGGGGAAAGAGTTAGTATTCAATAAAATATTTTATAAAATATAAAATCAAATTAGGGTTTATTCATAGTCATGATTAACATTACCTTTACTCATGCTTATCTTGGATTGAAACAATTCACTTAATTTGATCGTTAATCGAATTAGGGTTTATGTGTGTGAGTGAAATTGGGGGAAATGACTTTAACTGTGTGGTTTGGTTTTATGATGTTGGAAAATTTATTAGGGTAGGTAAATCTGATGTGTAAATAACTCAGTGACATGGAAACATACGTGTAAAATAAATAATGATAAGGCTGTGTATTACCAGGTTAAAAATAAAAAAAATAAAAAAAAATAAAATAAAAAAAAAAAAATAAAAAAAAAGGTATATCTAAAAATAACTCAGTGACATGGAAATATACGTGTAAAATAAATAAATGAATAATGTGTATTACCGGTAAAAATGGGTGACGTGGCGGTCTTTTCTGGATGGTGACCGGCTAAGGACGGTGATTTTGAGGAGGTTTGTAACATTTGTACAAAATAGAAACTTAAGAAGGTAAGAATGATATTAAAAGCACCATCTTGGTAAGATGTGGAAATTTTCGAATGTAAGAATGATATTAAAAGCACCATACTTCTTTCCTTATATTCTCTCCGCAATTATCTCACACCACCCATACTTACTCTCACGCCGGAGTTGGTCCCGGACTAAAAACCCGCGGCGAGCTAACGTTGTTCTTTCTTAATTTCAGCTAGGATACGAAGGAGCAACATCCGAAAGAGCCAAGCTGAACCTGATAATCACGAAGATTGAGGCCTATTTGCTAAGCCCGACAGGCCTACGTAAATTTGCTTCAACAATATATAATTTATATATATATGATATCATAGTGATTGGATATGTGTAATACTATATCTAGCTAGCAACATACGATACAGCCAAATTATTAAAGTATCCAATTTGTTTTTGTATGAATGATGAATCACCTCGTCAGAATCACTTATCTTCCTTGGGACCAGACCGGGGATACTTGTTTAACAATAGTGCTAGATGTATGATTTAGATTTTTTTTTTATAGGTATACAACATCTAATATATTATTTTTATTTTTATTTATGGATTTTGTTGGAAACTATTCTATAAACTGAAGAGTCCATATAATCTAGTTTAACATGCCAAAAGTATGGATTGCAATCATTTCGCAATAGATTGCCTAATCTGTAAAACTCCTACTGGACGACGCGAACTAATATTGCTTATAATTTGTGTTTTCGTTTACCCGGGGAGATATCAGAATACAAAAACAAACGACCCGATTTATCACCATCAGTTTCACCCTCATTGGTTGGGATCAAACTGATTCAACCAAATGATAACTCCTCATTTTAACGCCTCAATGGCTTTACCCGGCCTTATAAATTAATGACAGAACTTGAACCAAAGGTTGTATAATGTAGCCCAGTTTTTGTGTCAGAGAGATGGAAAAATAAACTTCAAAGATTGTTACGCTTAAATTATACGTAATAATTATGCCAACACCGAGGAGCATCATATTCGGCTCAAATGTCTAACATAAGTAACTGCAAAGAAAATACATTACAACAACTAACACGGATTCCACATACCATAACAAATATCATCATGTCAACTGTTTATTAGTCACTTGTGTAACGCACAAATACAGTTAGAGTCACCTATCTCGGTTGCAACACAAGGTGACTTGAGCTTCCCGTTTTCATACCAAACTGCGCGCCTTTCAATGAGTTCATTCACAAAATTATCCAATTTATCGATGTTAATATTAGGCATGACGACAACATGTGCAATGTTCCCTTGACACGCAAGCTGCCATTTGCGTGTGAACTCTTCATCTTGTGGGCGCTCAAAAACAACTGTACTACTAAGCTCATTAAGCATCGCCCCTATCCCGGCTTCTGTTAAACGACCCTTCAGGTAGTGGGCGTTTCTGAGGCATTTTTGGACTTCTTTTTTAAACCCGCGATACCCCTTGCGGTTTAATGTGTACCATAGGAATAATGGTGCGTGACCATTACGACTTCCCATGATTGTTGCGTCTCTAGAAGCAAGATACTCCACGTTTCTTGAAAGAGCATTGATATGCTCCAATCTTGTTATTTGTACACCACATGGCATTGGGCATCCGACAAATTTATGACCTGAAACACTCACACTGCCAATGGGTTTCTTGAAAGAAACCTTTGGTGCCTGATTAAAGAAAGAAAAATGCAAAGCTTTGTTATTCTTATTGATATCCCAGCATTATTAACTACAAAATAGTTGATAACAATTAGCCACAAACTAGAAGATCGCACTTTTTATAGAATGGACCAACACTTTTTTTCAAATTACAAGACAATAGAATTAGTATTGACAATTTTAGCAAAATTATCCACGAATGGTTCTGTATGGGTTATCGTTTCACGGGAAACAAATGATCTTTATCATACAAAATGTCATTAATTCCCACGAAACAGAAAAGTATGATACAATAATCAGGATGAAGGACTTACAAGTTTAACAAAAGGCATCATTAGACCAAACAAAGCTCCATCACAGTGGATATAGAATCGGTCATGTGAGAATCCAGTTTCTTCAAGAGTCTTTATAACCAGATCAAGATCATCAACGGCTCCTTTCACAGTTGTGCCTGCAAATACATTTCTGATTATGAACAAGATCACAGAGGATGTATCAGTATAAACAGACAAATAAATAAAATGAAGTACCTATATTCACATTGATGATTGCTGGTTTATCCTTGTGAAGAGAGAGTTTAGCTTTAAAATCTTCACAATCAATCTCTCCGGAGATTAACGTGTTAACCTTTTCACAATCCATTCGGTACATTCTTGCTGCTTTAAAAATGGAATAATGTGATTCAGATGAAGCGTATAAGATGCCATCAGGGAAAACTTCTCTCCTGCATAATTACATGTCTTATAAGCATACTATGAACAGTAAAAAACCAGATAAATGCGTAAATACAGTGTAGCTACAAACCCGACTAGTATTCCATGAAGATTGCCTTCGGTTCCACAATTTGTAATGTAACCCCAATATTCGTTCTTTTCCAACTCCCATAAACGGGCGAACCAATCCAATACACCAACCTCAAATTGCCTGGAATGGACACCATAATTGCTCTCAATGAATGGGTCCCCGAGGTTGTTTATGGAGAAATGCTGTAACTGAGATAACGCACCATAATCGAAGTCCAGATTATAAGGATAGCCTATTAAAAAATAGAACTTTAGGAATGTACAACATTTAATATCAAACATTGTTATTTGTTAAGTTTCGTAGTTAGATTTATATTCTAGCTTGCACATATAGCTAAAACGATAGAACCACATATATGTAACACAACTATTTATTCATCTTTGGTCTTTGTCGCCAATATGTTGTTGCAAACTGGAATAAGCTTAAGGGTGTGTCTGAATGTGTCTTTTGAAAGCAATTGTGTGATATAAAATGCCCAGATGAAGATAACCATCTGTAACAAAATATGCCATAAAACATAGTAATTTACGGTGGTTTGGTGCTTGAAGTTGTAATAATCACTTTTTATGGTGTTGCGTGTTTGACAATTTTTCATTAAATGTAAGGAATTAATGCATAAAAACACCAAAAAGAAAACTGTTACATTTGTAAAGGTAATTTAACTTAAAACATGCCAGAAATATTCTGAATTACTGTATAGAACAGTAAAAAGGTAACTTTATTTTACCTTAAGTAAAACCTTTCATGGTAAAGATAATCATCATAAACAGTATCTTTCAAAATTCTCAGAATACTAGAAACTAATTATCGGGGTTTGAGACTATTATAAATGCACATCCAAACACTCCCTAAAGGTGGTTAAATATATAAGGCTGCCCACTATCATTATAGGTCCCGACCTGTACTTTCCGGGCGCCACATCAGCTTTCTCTCTCCGGCGACCTACAGGCGACCTTTTGCCACTATGAGGCGACCCTATTTTTTTTATTTTTTTTTATTTAATTGTTTATCGGTCGAGAATTGTCGTGAGGACGACGAATTTTAGAATCGGTCTCCGGCGACGGACTAACCACTACGGTGGCGACCGACGGCGACCGAGTCGGTCGACCGAACCGTAGTGGGAAGCCTAACAAAATCATAAACGTAAGAATCTACCAAATAAGATGCACACAAAAAAAATGTTACCCAAATGATGTTTAGTCCTTTCAAGCAAGGACTTCCTATATCTAGCCAAAACACTTGCCATATATGCTTCACGTTCACCAGTAACCTCATCATCAGCATCAGGCTCAGTTACCTCAAGACAAGTAGTATGCACATTCCTCCCCAAAACAATCTCCCTCGGTTTCTCAATCCCATTAACTGATTTCGCATCATTAGCAACAGGTGGCAGAAGATCATTGATCACAGTTGTTGGATCAAAATCATCAGGTAATGATTCAACTGTGTCAAGATTAAGGTCACGTAACATCACATCAATACTTGCTGCCATTTTAAGTCTAAACAAACAAATAAATAAAAAAAGTTAAAGAATAATCGATTGTTAACAAGATTATAACTTTATTACCGGGGTTGTTGGATTAGCTTATTTTTCAGGCTTACGGGCTTATTTGAATCTCAAAATCTTATAAGCTGGCTTTTCCGGCTTATGAGCTTATGGCTTATTTTCATAACCTCACTAAGCTTATAGCCGAGAAAATGGGCTTTTGACTTTATCATTTTTCAAATTCAGATAAGCCCATAAGCCGTCAAATAAGCTAACAACATTGACTATCGTAATAAGAACAAGAAAACCCATGGAAGAATATGTTATAAAAAACTACTACACTAAATGCTAACAAGATTGAAACTTTAATAGATGACACTAATTTTTTGTAACAGACCAAAACCCATTAATTTTTTTAGTTTAAATGAACTGTGAATTAAAAATTAGGCAAAACAAACAAAACCCATTACAGAAATGTTATGTATAAACAAAACCCATTAATCTTTTTAGATGAAAATGATGATGTGAGGTAAATTAAGTAAAATAAACAGAACCCATAAAAGATTATGTCATAAAAAGATTAAAAACGAATAAAATGTTAACAAGATTGGAACTTTATGGATTATGTTCAGTATTATGATCAGAGCAGAAAACCCAATAAGGAAATGTTATAAAGAGCTATCAAATGTTAACAATATTAAAATTAACAGATGTCATTGATCATAGTGGTCATAACAACAAAACCAATGAGGGAAATGTTATAAAACTAATCAAATGCTAACGATATTAAAACTTCAATACATGGAATTAAGTATTATGATCATAACAACAAAACCCATAAATCATTTTGATTGAAATGATTATTTGAATGCAAATACAAACGGATCTTGGATTTAAATGAACCTTTTAAATGAGGCGGCTGAGAGAAGAGTGAGTTTGGTTGGGTGGTTAGTGAATGTGGTGATTGGGGAGTGCTTCCGTTTGTGATTATTGTATATTTTGTAGGCAACAATTTTATTTGACGACAATGATTTTGGAATATCAAGATTAAGTTTGATCAAGTCCTATTGATATACAAAGTTGATCAATCTAGTCCTTAAAGTTTTTTTGTTTCGATTTAACGAAACTGGTTTTGGTTAGAGTGTAATCGTACTAGTATTGTCACGCTCGAGCTCAGTTTGACTATCTAAAGCCAGGAGTAAAACTTAACCCAAACTCGATTGAAATTTAAGTCTCAAACCCGAATTCAACTTGTCTTCTAAAACTTAAGTTTGAAAATCGACTAATAGTTATAATATTAAATTCGAGTGACTCACTTCATATACGTATTACTTTTTATATTATCTATAATTTAGGAAGTATATATGTGATGAGGTATAGTCTCTTCTAAAACCTCCAGAGGAGATAATCACACTTGACTCAATCTCACGAAGACTTATGACAAGCACGTTCAAAGCTAGAATAGTACTCCGGAAAAGATGAACCATCAAAGGATGGTTCAGGTCCGGAGTCAGTAGCATCGGTGCCATTCAGACAAGGTACGATGACAGTGTACTAAAGGAGTACGGTGCGAGGACCACCACGCTCGCCTGATATGTCGCACAACAAAACCAGCGAACACAGTGGAGGTACTAGCTTAGCCATTTCCCCGCTGCTCCAAGGTGACAACCATGATTCTCGTGTCGTCGGGTAAGAGGTAAGTAGTATAAATGGTCCGCTCCTTGGGATGGACAAGCTTACACATACTCCAAACCAAACAATTTTTCTCTTTTTTATCTCTCCGCATTTATCTCATATACCCATATTTATCTTCACGCTAGAGGTTGGTCTCGGATTCAAAAGTCGGGACGAGCTAACGGTGTTCTCTCTTATTTTCAGCTACGGTACGAAGGAGCAGCCTCCGAAGGAACCAAAGTTGAACCAGACTCTCTAAGTTCAAGAATATTTACCAAGTCCAGGCGCTCCACGTAAATTTGCTCAAACATTGGCGCCATCCGTGGGACGCGTTATCCCAATCTACTCAATTAAGAGAACGGTCAAGTCATAGGAGATTCACAACAGGATAAAGGAGAAGCCATGGGTGTGGAGGAACAAGGCGTGGAGATAGGTACTCATGAACGACCTTCCGCCCCCTACATGTTAGCCCAGACAAGCCCTTCTCCAGCCTTCATCAAGGAGAATATTGAAGTGTTGAGAACTATGATCAAGGAACATGACCAGCAGGGTTATACAAGATCAAACCCAAAGAAACTTACTTATGATGAATTCAAAAGAGAGGGCTCAGGGAGTTACCAGCAAGAATTTCATCGGAACGCTCTTCTAACGGATCCTCCAAAACAATGAGGATCTGAAGCAAGGTTCGATCTTACCAAAGGAGCCAAAAAAACCTCTCCAGAAGCAAGATGTCGTCCAGATACGAAGGTCTGGAATATTGGAAGACCAAAGCAGATCGAAGACCAAATCCAAAGAAGGAAGAGCCAAGTCGCGGTCAAGAAGGTCAGAACCTAAGGGAAAAAGCTCGGATTCTAGCTATGAGGGAGATTCAGAAGACACGTGTGAAGACTTGAGCATACCCTACAAGAGGCCAAAACCTACACCTTTCACTTCAAGGATTACCCACTTCAGATACCACCGTCGGGCCAAGCTCCCTCAGTATGTAAAAGTGTATAAAGGAAGCAAGTATCTGGAGGATCACTTTGGTATCTTCTCGACAACATCGAAACAAGAGGAATAGCCCATGCCTGTGTGTTGCAAGATGTTCCGCCAAACCTTGAGTGGTGCGACAAGAAATTGGTTTGATGACCTCGTCCCTAAACGTGTTGACAGCTTTAAATAACTGAGTCAGAAGTTCCTAGAGGAGTTCTTACAGCAAAAGAGATATGCCAAAGATCCGAAAGAGATTCACGAGATAAAAATAAAGCCGAACGAAGGGCTTCAATCGTTCATGGATTGCTTTAAGTAAGAAAGCTCATATGTCAAAAGGGTACCTCCGGTACTCCGAATATTAACCTTCATTCATAGTCATGGCCACCCTGAGTTGGCAAAGAAACTTAATGACAAAATCGCAAAGATAGATGATCAAATGTTTGAACGAGTAAGGGTGTTTATCAGAGGAAAGGCTCATGCATGCATTGCTGAAGTGATTAGGGATCCACAATGGGAAAAAGGGAACAATAGAGGGGGTTGGTCCGGAGGACAAGAAAGGTTCCAAGGACGAAGCAACCAGAGAGGCAAGACGAAAAACGTGTATTTCATATGCGAGGAAGGAAATATTCACCCCTCTGATCAAGACCCCGAAGGAAATCTTGGCCATGGACATTGTAAACTTTCCACCACCTCCGCCGCTAATCGAAACTCCAGAGAAGTAGAACATGAACAAGTTTTATGACTACCATGGAGATAGAGACCACAATACCAACGATTGTTATCATTTTGTTAATACAAATAAGTCGTAAAAACGTTTATTTATATTTACGATCTTCTTATGTTTTGTCGATAACAATCATAAAGTAATTGGAAGTAGAAAACAAAGTGTATATGTTTTAAACCAATAGTTTTCTAACTTATCTCATCCATCATACATTAAACGTCAAACACATATTCATCATACATCACTCGTCTTTCTCTATTTAGCTAGTTATTTTCTCACAAAATTAACCATACAAGTGACTACACATTTTACTTTAAAATATGTCACTTGTACATTTTATTTTCAACAAATATAATTAACTTGGTTGGTTTACTTTGAGTAATCTAAACAATGTTAATTACACATTTAACATATAAACCATCTAGTAAAGTTTATTTACAAATCTCATTCATATAAAATAACAAAAATATTCTTGCACTTTGAATATTTTTAAACCCAATTAGAAGTTATGTTACTTATGTTTTTCTACATGTGTACAAAAGTATACAAAGAAAAATAAATCACTAATTAGTTTTTACATCATGCATGACATCAACATGATCTTTTCATATATAAAATAATCTTAAAATATTACACAAGATTTACTCTACCAGTGACCTGGATCCCTCAGGTTACACTGGGCCGGATCCTTTTTAGAAGGGATCCGCTTGATCCGGGGAACAGTAACATATTTTTTCCTATAAATAGCAAGCCATATCTCATGTTTTTATCATCCCTTTTCACACACACTCTCTCTAACATTCTCTAATCCTTGGATCTCAGATCAAGTTCACTTTCATGTTTCATTTTTGGTGATTTTCTTATTAGGAGAAGATGTTACCAAGTTACGCATATGAGTCGATCAAGCTTCAAGTGTACTTGTTGCTAGTATCAATCATCACATAAAGATCATCCTACTTATTCTTATTCATCATTCATTCATTGTAAACATAATACCCACACTTGTAAAATGTAGATTGTATAGGGTTGGTTCTATTGGTGTTAGGACTCGGTATTTTGTACTGAATAAATGTAAGCGACGTAAGGATGGTTCTACCGGAGTTAGGACTCGATATTTAGCTTTGTACCGAATAAAGTGTAAGCGACGTAGGATTGGTTCTACCGGTGTTAGGACTCAGTATTTAGCTTTGTGCCGAATAAAGTGTAAGCGACATTGTGAGGCTTCTCTGCCAATATAAGGAGCTTGCGGATGTAGTGTTTAGGAACTCTCGAGTTGGATACTCGGGGAGTGGAGTAGGGCAAGGAAGGAGTCCTTGTGGCCGAACCACTATAATTACTCGCGTCATGACTATATCCTTTTGTATTCGTTTATTGCATCTTTTGTTTATCATTTAGCTAGATCTACAAGTATATAATCATCTACACCAATATCTAAATATTTTCTCATTTCTTAATCCAAATAAATTTAAAACGGAATTTTCAATTGGTAAAACTATTCAACCATCCCTTCTTGTTTTCCACAATTGGTATCAAGAGCAGGTTATCAAAGTATTTTAAAGTATACTATATTTTAAAATCTTAGAATATGATCAAATGGATTTTGAAAAATACTAAGAAGGGTATTCTTCTTATCATCACTCATTAAAAATTACATCTTCATGGATTAGAGAAATGGATTTAATAATTATGTGAACACTGGGATATTTGTTTTATATAACATTAAAATCTTGAAAGTCTTTGTTGGACCTTTGTATGTCAAGAACAGGAGATCCTTAAAATAGCAATCAAAGATCTATGAAATAGTAGATCTCGGATCTATCAAACTCAAAGAAAAAATGGGTATGTCTTATTACTTAAGAAGGTACATTCCAACCTCTCCTATTTTTTTTGTAAGAAATATAATCCATGGGCCTTATAGTGTCTAGCCATAAGATTTGTTTTACAAGATTTTTGAAAATTAAAAGTATCTTAAAGAATAAAAATTATAGACAATGAAATATCGTTCACTATATTTCTTGTCCAGTGCAAACATGATAAAATCAAACAAATAGAAATAAATAATGTTTTGTACTATCAAAAGATATGCAAATACTTTTTTGGTATATCTGACGAACCGGATCAACCCGATCTCTCGTAAAAAGGATCCGGCTAGTATAATCAAAGGGATCCGGGTAACAGTAGTCAAAATTATTAAAACAAATAATTTTCTCTTCTCCTAAAAATACTCATATAAAGTCAATATTGAAAACACAAGTCAAAACGACCATCTCTTGTATTGGTCAAAATAAAAACAAATTTTGTTTATACACATTATGTTCACACTCACTATTCAAGTTAATGATATATTTTTAAATAAATCCATAAGTACATTTTGGAACAAAGTTATTGAGGGTTTGAAAAACAAACCATGTTTAAAACTAAAATTAAATGGGAATAATAATTATTATTCAAAAGACTTGTGCCCGATTTGTTGGGTACGGTTGAAAAGCGTACATCTCAAGACCCTGTGGCTCAGAATTATATCAAATGGTCAAAATATTAAGGTATGTTCCCACATTATTTTTTTTGCTACTTGATAATTTATGATTAACTTGTATCTTGTACCTTTTTGATTTTATTAAGTAAGATTGTGTTTGGGATTTGTGGTTCATCTATACTTGATTAATTGGGCTATCTATTTATTGAACACTAGTTTCTCTTATATTAAACTTCCTGTGGTAAAATAAGTATTTTTTTTGTTCCTATGAAATAATCTATTTAGAATAATAAATATCTTTTCATCGGCCTAGTGCACCGTTTCTTGCTTCGTCTGATTTATCACCCAGTCAAAATCTCGATATCTCCGTCCTAATTGTAGTATCTAAACATCAAGTTCTTGGGGTATTAAGCTTCATTATTCAAAATAAACATCTCCTCACACAACCCCAAAACCAATGACCATCTATATCTTATATATATATATATATATATATATATATATATTCTTCCTCTCATCCACTACAACACTCACCTCATTCAAAAATCAAAACATATCATTTTCCCTCTCACTCAATCACCAAAAAACCCTTCATCAATGGAAATCATTTCATAAATCTTTAGCCCGTCATGATCGTCATCATCATCTCGCTCATAATGCTCCTCTATCCGATACTCAAATTCCCGCATGGATATTTGTTCTTTGTCTTGGTGTTTTACATTTCCGTTATTTTCCCTATCCTTTGTATTGCTTTAAGCATCAAAATGAAATATAAATAAGATCGTTACATATTTTCTTTTGGCATCTCGATTGTTGTTTATTTTTCGTGTATATATCATTAGTATTATACAAACCACTCACATTCGTCACAAATCATACGCTAGGCACTCCTTTAATATAGTATTAAATTACTTAAACCAATCCCGAAAAACACTTATAAATAAAAACTAGCTAGAACAATTTTTTTTGTCAAAAAAGAGGAAAAATAAATTTTAAAATTTTATTTTCCCCAGATTCCTTCGTAAAGAAGGGCGGGTTCATTCTCAAAAAGGATCCAGGATATCCATCTGACTGATACTCGAATCTATTAGTTCTTTCTCTTTCTTTTCACTGTTTCAAACATCACTCTTCCTAAAAACCGCCATTGAGGAACCTTATCATCACCATTGCCTCTACCACACTCAAACATCAATTAATTAGTGCTTTTCATCACATTGTAAGTTATATTCTTCATCTTTCTTTTTGAATCATAGATTAGTGTTTTTCTTGAAACTAGCGTTTATAAATTTAATCATCCATAATTGACAAATTTAACATATATAACTAATTAAGATTCCCTTAGTTAGGAATTGCATCTTCCTTTTCAATTAAAAATCGATTCATGCACATAAACCCTATGTCAAAAAAAATTTGAAAAATCATAACAAGGTAATCAACTCAAACAATATGTTACGCATTTTTAATACATGTAAAAACGAATTTTAATCTCAACAACATGTTTTCAAAAGGATTATAAGGAAACACCTTAATCCTCGTCAAAACCTTACTTGTTCTTTTTAATTTGTTTTACTTAACAAAATATTTTAATCCATATACATTAGGTATAAACTACAAAACGAGGAAAAGTTCTTAACTAAAAATGCTAGTACCTCCCCACTTACTTTGTTGAAATAATCCTTTTAGGTTCAAAATGCCTAAAGTCATTCATAAAGACCACCAAGACACCGCCCACTATATCCCCATGCATCACCGTACCGAGGGTCTCTCGAACGATGAAAGAACCATATTTAAAAACCTCGAAAGACGCTTCTTTCATGAAGGTCGAGTCATTTATCCATCCTTCCTTGATGATTCCAACATTCCCCAAGTCTTTTTCGCCATCAACTTTGATTGTCTTTTGCATATCGACGAAGAAATTTGTCCATTGCTTGTCCTTAAATTCTACAATAGTGTTCGGATCACTCAAAACATTGACCAAACAATCTCTATTGCCTTTATCATCAAAAACTAAGAAATCGTTCTTCCTTTCCACCGTTTTTCTGATATTCTTCGTATTCCATGCGAAGGAGCATACATATACACAGTTGATTGGTCTATTGCATCTCTCCCAAAAAGCATCGATCCTAATCCTATCTATCACACCCTTTGGATGATCCTATCCTTGTTAGTAACACCATATTATATGAAAGACCCTCTCCTAAACGTGTCACCAAAAAGGGTGAAATGATTGTTCCTGATCCTTTTCAAATGGAGCTCAGTGAAATGAAGCTCGACTTCAAGAAATGGGAGACTATCCTAAGCGAAAATGTCATTAGCCTCACGGGAAACAGAGATCACCTGAATACTTGTCTCGTTTACATGCTATATTGTCTTGCCACTCAAAAACCCTTCAACCTCGCTTACTACATGGCCAAGAGGATGGTTGGTGTCATCAAAAATGACGTGATGATGCTTCCTTATTTAATGCTCCTTACTCGCGTTTATAGGCATGTTTCCACCATCCAACCGTGTCCTCTAATCGATGGATATTTCCTTACACCCTATGTTATGGTTCCTCTCACCGAGGTATAAGTGAAAAGGTTCTTGGTTGACGGGAAGAGGCCTCATCCACCAACTTCCTCATCTTCCTCCAAATCTTAATCCCAATCTCATGATTAAGAAGAAGTTAACCCGATTGCCAACTTTAAACTCGAACCCATTGAGTATTGCAACCAACTTCTACCCATTCCTGGAGCATCGAACGAGTTTAATCAAACAAAAGGAATGTTCAAGTGTCTAGGTCATTTTCTCTCCAACCTTGGTAAGAAGAAGAATAAGAAGTAAGGTGCTATAGGCCGGTAAAGATGTTTTTTTAAACTTGTGTTTGGTAAAACAATTTGGTACTACTTTGGTTTGAACTATGTTTGTTTTATGGTTGTGAATTCTGGATAATTGGATATGTGTTTGTAAACTTAAATATTTATTCCCGTAACTATCTTATTAGACTAGTTATGATGTTTTAGCTTTATCTCAAATTGGATTAAGGATCGTTTAGTTTAGCTAGTAATTATAGGAGCATACCTTTTTGTCACTCTAATAGATACATGCTCACTCTAGGAATACCTATGGCTCCCTTTTATGATAAAAGATCAATCACAAGAAGCTTGTCACTACATTTTGGGATCTGGTTTTTTATGCAGAATCCCAGAACCCTTTGCAGCAAAGGGCGGATCCCTTTGCAAAAGGGATCTGGATTTTCCGAAACCTCGGTAAGTTTTTAGACATTTTTGGTATTGATCATTTATTCTTAACACCTGTTTCGAGTAGTTTAAACCTATATTAAGGTTACCCAATAGGTGGCTTTGACCTAGTTATCATTTAAGTGCCCCTAATGATTGTTTTTTGGACAAATAGTTAGTTAAGGCATTTTTTGATTTGCATGAGATTATTTTATAAATCATACCACTTTATGCTTATGTTTACCATCTTCCTTATCATCAAAAACGTGTTCTAAAATCTTCCTCGAATTAATCTCAAATGACCAAAGCCTCTACTACATCATCCTCCACAAGAAATCCACCTCAAAAACGTGCCCGAACTAATGTCATTGACATTTCCTCTAGTGAGTCATCACCCCTTAGGCGACCATCAACCAACTACATTGTCACTCCTACAACTCCACTAGAATCACCACCCACTTCACCTGTTGCTACACCAATAATCACTCCACTACTCGCTCTACAACCAAACACACCTACCATTGTTACACCTCAAGAAGTTATGTTCACCACTCCACTAACTTCACCACACCATACTTGAACACTCTTGAGGATTTACCTCCAACATGCACCAATCCACTACCTCTTCCTACACTTGAAGAAATTGTTAGTCTCCCACTCACCGACCACATGGATGTTTAACCCTTCTTTCCTCTAACAAAACTTACTAAGAGAAACACTAGGCTTAGTGCATTCCCGAAACCAAATCCTACTCTAGCTCAAATCATTGAAGAGCTCAATGAAATTCAAGACATTTCCAACACCATAGACATGGCTATACAAAATGCACAAAATCCTACCATCGCCACAACCTCCCAAACACTCCCTCTACCATCTCTTCCATCACATCTTTCGCCTCCTCAAACCTTCATAACACTCAATCAATCCTTATGGATTGACAAACCCTCATTTCAACAACAACAACATGAGCACACTTGTGCCCATTGTCTACACACTCAACACCTCATCCATGAAGTTTGAGACGAAATACGCTTCATGTTCCACCACATTCTTGAATGACACACCAACTTCTCAAACCAAAAACCATAAGATGGTTTATGCAAGCCTTAGTGGGTTTTCTTAGTTTGATTGTTTAGTTAGTTTCCATAGACCTAGGCCATGATTTTATTTTTTTGTGTTCGTAGTTATTATTTACTTGAACATTGTATGTTTACTTCGTGGCTCAAAGTTCATTAATATATTGACATGTTATTATGCTATTTGTGATTTTGAAATCGATATAATACTAAATGTTTCTTTTGAAGTATGATTTGAATCGTTGGTTATCCTCCTCGAAATAAAGGATTGCTGTCTGAGTTTTTCAGACACCCGAATCCCTTCTGCAAAGAAGGTCGGATCCCTTTTACAAGGGACCCGCTGATCCGGGTCTACAAGAATTTCTTTTATATTTCTGTTATTATTACGCATTTTAGATTAATATCTTTCTTTTGTAGAGATTCCCAAAACCAGGGTGAGCATATAACTACATTAATGATCATCTAACTAACATTTTTTTGTAGCATTCAAAATCCATTTGGATTCCTTGACGCCCTCATTTTACGGGAGCGTTTCGTTAAGGGGGAGCATAGCATTCGGTTGAATTTGAATTATTACTTTTATTGTTACATTAGAACCGATTTATTTCAGATCGCCCTAATTTTTTTATTATTTATTTTCGTTAATCATTGCATATATATGTTAGTTTT
>BQNB010019305.1:0-67007 GCA_026074375.1 Tanacetum coccineum
GCTCCCTGAAGTGGAACATTGTAAACCCCATTTATGTGCTCGAATACTCCAGCATACCTATCCCAATGATATGACTGCCTATAAGCCATCCTCTCAATCGCTCCCTAACGTATCTCTATACTACCCATCCTCTCGTTTAAGTCCTGCATCGATGCTCTCTGGGCTCTCGGGATAGCAACTCTAGGTACATCCGGCTGTGGATCCTCAGGAATCAGTCTACCCTCAGAGTCGATCAACTCTCTCAGCGTAGTAGTATCCAAATCTCTATAGTAAATCAGAGCACTCAAACTTCTTAGCACCTCATCACTCAACACCATTGCCTTCCTAGCAAGCTTCGTGATAAACTCTCTCTCTGAGTACCAGCTCCTTTCCTCTTCATCCACCTCGTAATTAACCAAGCAACATTCGCATACCCATTTTGGTTTCTAGCATCAAACATACTCAATAGCCACAAATCACTTTTTTGTATTTTGTCATACTCAGTTGTCCTCTGACACAAGCCATAAGTGATCATCTTGTGCAACACCCTCAAAACTAGGTTCCTAATAGTAGAGGTACGACTCCTAGATAAACTCAAGTTCTTCTCTCGACTAATGCTCAACCAATACTCTTGAGCGTTAAAATGCTCATCACTACGCAAACCTCCTTGAAAATACACATCAAAACCTTCCTCATCAAGCTCCTTAGCATGATATAATCCCAATCTACGAGCAAATTCCAACAAAGTCAAACTGTGAGCACGACCACCAAGTCTAAACTTGATAATCTTCTTGGTTTTTAATTCGTCATCCACACAAACTTTTCATAAGTTGAGTAGAACTCGTGGCAAAGCTCTGAATAAATCGGTTCATTAATGTTAAAAGCTCTAATCCACGCCACAGAAGTGAATATTTCTTCATTAGTTCCAGCCTCATACAAATTAATCCTCAACATTTCATCAATTTCTTCACCACACCTCATTTTATTTAATATACCCTAATTTACGACACACGGCGAGTAGATTTGCCTAGGGAGTAAGTGGGCTAATTTGGTGTTATACCTTGACTTCGTATCTCTGTTGCAACCTTCCCATTCCAAAAATTCATGGTGAACTTGTAGGAGCAATACCTCCTCCACGGTTTCGTATTGTCTAGAGCATTTGGGTCTTGATGATCCGGCTTCATCATCGTTTCCTCCCATAGTCTACACATCAAAAACAATCAACAATAAAGTATATAGTGATGTTAGAAAACAATTAGCATCAATGGATAGGTTTTTGATAAGTTTTTAAAGGTTCTGTGAGCTTCTGGTCTTATAAGTGCGGCGCACTTTATAGAAGTGCGGCGTACTTTCTGGAAAAATGGCTAAGTGCGGCGGTTTTCTCCTAAAACCGGCGTACTTTCTGGGCTGGATAAAACAAATTCGATTCTTCTTATGATTTTTAACAATTAATTTTTAAAATAAATTCATAATTTTGAACAGTACTTTTCATATTTATAACAATTTTAACATGCATTTGATTAACAACTCTTAATTAGCATAATTCTATATGTTAATTATACAAAATAAGCATGAATTTCAATTTCCCCTAATCTAATTATTAACAACCCTAATGAACAAGAAATTAAATAAATTGACAAGAAATAAGTTTAGGAAAGAAATCAACATACCCTAGGCATGATTAAAAACTTGATGGATTGATCTTTTGAAAATTTTCTCTAATTTTTGTGCAAAACCCGGTGGTTTCTTTATGTGTGTGAGTTTTTATAGAGTTAGAAATCTTGTTTTGTAAGTTTTTATATGTGATACAGCCACAAAGTGCGGCGCACTTTATAGAAGTGCGGCGTACTTTCCTATTTTTACTAGAAATTATATATATATATATTTATATTTAATATAACACAGACTTACCTTGTACGTTTTATAACTTAAATGTAAATATAATTACAAACATAAATTTATTTCAATCCATCAAAACTGACTTTTTTTATATTAATAATTTATCGGACTAATGTCCGTACATCAATGTAATCCATTATGGATTTATACAATTGATTTATTTTGAAAAAAAATAGGAGTATATAGGCACTCTTTTATTCCAAACGTGGTACTGGTGTATCAGTTATGAAACCAGTTGGGTGACATGATGTCACTCAACTTGTGGTACTTTGCTAATTTCCTGGTTGTCTTCTTTGTTACGAAACCTTAGTCATATATATTTCCATACGGGTCGGTCAATCTGATCTCGGCATGCCATTGTCCATCAATATCCTCCTTTTTGTTAAAACATCCAGTGTAATCGGGTTTCCACTCAACATGTTGCAATGCAACAGGCAATGATCCAAGAAAACTAACCACTTTCTTCCAAACACATATCTTTCTGAACGGATTCATCACTTCCTGTAAAGCTAGAGACCGGTCCAATAGATCGTTACAGTTTTAGTACTTAGCAGGTTTTGGTCCGTATATCGGTGCTCCAAATTTGTTTCTTTGAAAGGCATACTCCTCTTCATCATCACTGTCGATTTCTGCATTATCCAAGCTTGTCTTGGCTGCACGAAATGTTTGATGGCAGATTCCATCAAAAGTGGACATGATGTTGTCAATCGTGTTTAGGATGCCACCACAAGTGTGCAGAAATCCTCTTCCTACCAGTATCGGTGTGTCTCTATCAATTGGCATGTCTAGGATGAGAAACTTTGCTATGATGGTGGTAACACCCACCTGGCACAGAACATTGCTCAGAAGCCTCATAGGCTCTACCTTCGAGTGGTCCAACATCGAGATCCCCTTTTTTACATTCTGTACTTCCTCTCTACCCAGCTCTTTATAGATACGACATGGTATTACATTGATATCCGAGCCAATGTCTACCAATGCATTGAGTTTGATTTTACTCTCCAATCGAATCGGAATAAAAAATACTCCAGGATCATCTTTTTCTATTAACGCTTCTCCTTTGATTCTTATTATGGCTTCTTCCTCCTCTTTGTTCATTCCATCTAGCTTCATCTTGTCTAAACAGATCTCGTCAAGTATCTTCTTATATTTGTCACTGTAGGCCATAGTCTCAATTACAGGTCTCTCCTCCTCTAGTAGAGAGTATCTTTCACAAATACTGATAGCCAACGCTTCTTTTTCAGCTTCCTCTTAAGTCAATGGTATTCCAGCAGACGTCGAGGGTCCTATATCAGAATAGATTAACTGGTATTTCTCTAGTTGCTTCCTCTTATTTCTACTGCTCTTCCCTATCTTACATACGAACTACGAAACATTAACCCCTTCAATATCTGGGATATCCCCAAAGTCAAGATCGTCTAATAAGAGATCCCAGTCATCACCAATCTTTTCTTCTTCTTCAGAACTAACCAAGAATGGATTGAGTTCATGGTATATTGTAATAGTTTCATTCCCAAAATCAGCAATTGCTTTGGTTAGATGCATGAATGATCTTCCAAAAACCACACCTGGTTCAACATCATCTTCTTCAGGATTTATTATGAACTTCACAAAATAAATCTCTCCTCTCAAAGCTACGATCAATTCCTTCTTAACTACTTTATTTCCATGTTTTACCTCATGCTCCAAACATAATTTCACTGCAAACTCATTCGAGATCACATTTTCTTCTAATCCAAGATTTATTTCCCCATCATATGCTTCCAATCCATTAACGAAACAAGGTGCCACAAATCTGTTACTAATCTCTTCGGTCTCCATTTTGTGAAAAATCATAGCCTTTGTTTCTTTCTTTCCTCCACTATTAGTTGTGTCCTGAAATTCAGGGGAATTCCAGTCTCCATGTACTTCGCTTTTGTCACTTGATATCTCAATGACATTCTCTCCTAAGCAAGTTTTTCCAACACTAGAACTTGGATCCATAATTCTTATAGGAAAACACAATAATAGAATAATACATAGTGGGTTAGTTTAAAACAAGTTGTAAAACTGTGTTTACATTTACATAATATTTTAATAAGCAGGTAACCATCAATAAATGGAACAAATTTAAACCACTCAAGGTGCCCTAGTAGTAAAGAGGGTTTGTGCTATCACTCTAAAATATGTGAGGTCTCAAGTTCAATTCCCTGGCAAGGTGCAAAAACCATTAAGTGCCATCGCCAACCTCCCAAAAAAGGAAAGATTTACATGGTTTGTAGTCTGTGTGGCGGTGGTTTTCAAAAAACCCCGAGGATTATTCGGCCCAACTGTGTCCAGAAACCATGGTTACCAAAAAAACAAAAGGAACAATTTGTTTACGAAAATTAAGATATGGGCAAATTTTGACTGTCTAGGAGGTAAAGTGCGTCGCACTTTGGAGTAAGTGCGGCGTACTTCCTGAGATTTTCCAAATTTTATATGTTCTTTTTTTCAAAAAACTGGCTACCTATAGGTGGTAATGAGCCTTTTCTTATCATAATTTTTTGTTTCCCTTCTTAAAGATAAGCATAATCATATAAGCAACTTTAGCAAATAAGATAAACAACATAAGCAATATAAATTTAAACAAGAGAGACAAAAGGCAAAAAAAATTTAAGTTTTAGAATATAAATAACTTGAATACACAAATTCAACAAATGAGCACATAAGGAATATAATCCACGTGATTCACGTGTTGATTTACAAGTTTGAAAAGGGTATGGGTTTTGTTCTTTCTTCTTAAAACTGGTCTGTTAGTAAAAATTGCAGTAATTGCGGCGTACTTGGGTAAGTACGGCGACTTTTTGAAAATGCAAAAAAAAACACCCCAACCTCCCCGAACCGGCGCACAATGGTTTGTGCGAACGCACTTTCTAAAGAAAAATGAATTTCTTGGTGTCAGTTTGCCAGAAAACTATAACGGCGAATTTGAAATTTTGTTTTGTAAAATAGTAATGACTTAAACTAAGAATGATTTTCCAAATCCCCGACAACGCGCCAAAAACTTTTGAAGTGTTTCAAAAGCTTTAAATTTAATAAGACTGAATACCGTATAGTAAAGATAAAACACACTGGTCAAAGTATAACCCACGTATGTAGTATAATCTTTTTAGGTAAGACCAGGTCGTTCCACAGGATTGATAATTCTAAGTAAAGTCGGGATGTTTTACGAAAAAGGTTATCTTATAGACTGTCACGATCTAAAGATAAAGGTTTAATTCAAGATATTTCAAGATTTAAAATGATTTTTATTTGGACTAAGAATAATGATGATGAACAAGCATATAATCAAGCAAGCATGAATTTAAGCATAAAAGTATGAATAGATGGGTAATCATTCAAACAATTATCTATTTCATATATTAGAGAATCCTTTTGGCCTTTAATCTTCAATATATAAAATGCATTATGATTGATTCAAGTATAAAAGTGATGATGATAAAATTTCTTAATAAAGTTCGTCAGACATATGATTAAGTGTTAAACATTTTCATATCCGGTTTGATAAACATTTTATTAGTCAATTCTCACAAGACTAATATCGAATTGCCATAGACAAACAATGCGAAATGTAAACATATTGGTGGAATCTTTCGACCTATATCTACTAAGTATGAATAATCAAACATAGAACAAGTATCCGGATAATTAAAACATCGAATTCATCATTATCACATTCATAAGCAAAACATTAAGGCTTGTTCATATCATTATCCATTTTAGCCTAAATAAATATAAATGACTACTCCATATTCATAGGAATCAAACACATAACAAGCATCATAGATTCAGAAAACATTATATTCAATAAGGATAACGTGTTTATACCGATTCCACAAGCAAATGATATGGTTTATTACAAGAACTTCCTTGATCCAAACACTAGTTTACCCAGAATTACAACTAGTAACACTTCTTCTCCATCACCTTTGGCCTGAATATCTTCCTCCGGTATGATTATAACCTAGAAATTATGAAGATTCAAAGAATACTTCAACCTTTCCCAAGAACTTCCTTATAACTTTGCTTAGAAAATTCCCTAAGTAGCTTAGAGATTATTTGAGAGAGGATTGTGAAGAATGGGATGATTAGACTCTGAATTTCATGCCCCTTTTATAGTTGTAGATGGTGCTTCAGTTGCTGAAATTAGGGGAGTGAAGAGTTTCACAATCATTGCAATCATTTATGATTTTGGAGTAACTACAGGAGAAGTGCACCGCACAAATAAAATTGTGCGCCATACTTGGTCATTTAATTAAAGTGCATTAACCCGCTTAGAGGTACGTCGCACTTCATAGAAGTGCGCCGCACTTTTGCTCTTTTTCATTAACTTTCCTTTTCTAGATCCTTCTTTTGACGACAATTAGCGTATTTAACGGAATGTCATTGCACATTTAGTCCTTTTTGTCATTCTCGATCCTGAAACAATTATTATACAAACAAACAACCAAATATGCAATATTCCATGCATTAACATATATATATTTCACATGTTTTCGAGAGATATTTTATGTATATTCGAAGCGTTATCAGTACACATGGGTATTTTGCCTCAAGAAAAAGAGTGATGCAGCTGATTGCATCATGTCCTTTATCAGAAATATGGAAAATCTCAATAAAGTAAGAGTAAAGGAACTGAGATGTGATAATGAAACAGAGTTTAGAAACCACAAGCTGGAAAAATTTTGTGATGAAAAAATGAATTTCTCAAAACTTCTCATCCCCTTGTACTCCTGAACAAAATGGTGTTGCTAAAAGATAAAGCAAAACCCTAATTGAAGTAGCTAGAACTATGTTGAATATTGAAAATATCCCTAAACAGTTTTGGGAGAGGCTATAAACACTGCTTGCTACACCCGAAATAGATCCATCGTTGTCAAAAGACATGGGAAGACAGTCTATGATGTATTGAAAGGAAGATCCCCTGATATTAGCTATTTCCATGTGTTTGGCTATTCTGTGCACATTTACAATCACAAAGACCACTTGGGAAAATTTGATGCAAAAGCTGATGATGGATTCTTTCTTGGCTACTCTCCAGTGGCTAAAGAATTTAGAGTTTTCAACATCAGAAGGCAATAAATAGAAGAAACTTATCATGTTACCTTCATGAAGACGGTGAAGCTATTTCCAAATCAAGCACAGAATGGGATGAAGTCAATTTCAATGAAATCATATCCTTTCTAGATGATGAATTCATTGTGCCAAGGAGCAGTGTTACTCAAAGCTCTGGGAATAATGATTACTTTCCCTATGTCCCAGCTTATGATCCCCTTTTCACAAATAACATATTTATCCCTGATCCTATTACACCATCTGATCCTATCACTTCAACTGATCCCATCACATCCTCTGAACCCATCATTATATCAAGTAAATCCCCTGAATTCACAACTGCTGATGATCATCCTGTTCTTAATGAACATGATGACTCTAAATTAGCAGAAGATCTTGATATTGCTGAAGACCATGTCTCCATCATCAAAGATCCAATAAGTGAAGCTGAGCCCTCAACAACAAAGGTTTCACCATCTACTGAAGTGTTCAGTAATACTCCTATCCCACAAGATAGATGTTCTAGAAAAAAGCACATAGAGCTGGTCAACATACTTGGTGAACCACAGGCTGAGGTCACTACAAGAAGCAGAATTAGAGATTCTAAAGCTGCATCAGCTCATGAATGCCTCTATGTTAATTTTCTCTCTGAGATTGAACCAAAGAAGCTAATTGAAGCTCTGGAAGAAGAGGGCTAGATCATTGCTATGAAAGAAGAGCTGAATCAATTTGAAAGAAACAAGGTCTAGACTTTGTTTCCTAAACCTCATGGTAAGACCATTATTGGAACCAAATGGATCTAGAAGAACAAGATGGATGAGAATGGGGTTGTAACTAAAAACAAAGCAAGACTGGTTGCTCAAGGGTACAATCAGCAAGAAGGGATTAATTATGAAGAAACATTTGCTCCAGTTGCAAGACTTGAAGCCATCAGAATTTTTCTTGCATATGCTGCCTACATGGGGTTCAGGGTATATCAGATGGATGTGAAAAGTGCCTTTCTGAATGGTAAAATCTCAAAGGAAGTATATGTCCAACAACCACCTAGGTTTGAAAGCAGTGAATTTCCGAACTATGTATGCAAGATGGATAAAGCTCTTTATAGGCTGAAACAAGCTCCAAGAGCATGGTATGAAACACTGTCTACCTTTCTTCTTTAGCATAAGTTTGTCAGGGGTACGATTGACAACACTCTTTTTATTTATAAAACTAAGAGTGATGTCATAATTGTTCAGATATATGTGGATGATATCATCTTTGGGTAAACCAGTGTTAAACTCAGTAAACAATTTTCTAAGTTAATGACCAAAAAGTATGAAATGAGTATGATGGGTAAACTAACCTATTTTTTGGGCTTTCAAATAAAACAAAATTTCAAAGGAATCTCTATTTGTCAAGAAAAATATTTTAAAGATTTACCCAAAAAGTATGAGCTAGCTGATAGTGCCTCAGTGAAATGCCTATGCTTCCCCTAAACAATTTGGGCCCTGATGAATGAGGGTCTCTGTTAATGAGACTTTGTTTAGAGGCATGATAGGGTCACTGATGTATCATACAGCTAGCAGACCTGATATCTAATTTTCCACATGTCTCTGTGCTAGGTACCAAGCTAACCCTAAGGAATCCCACCTTGTAGCTGTAAAAAGAATTTTCAGGCATCTCAAATTAACTCCAAGTCTAGGTCTTTGGTATCCAAAAGGATCAGGCTTTGATCTTAAATCATACTCTGACTTCAACTTCGCTGATGCAACTAATGTAAGAAGAAGACTATAGATAGCGAAAAGAAACCTAAGGAGGGTGGTCAATACTTTGTGGTGAAAAGTTAGTATGTTGGACTGCAAAGAAGCAAAGCTCAGTGGCTATGTCATCAGCTGAGGCTGAGTATGTTGCTACTGTTAGATGTTGTGCTCAAGTCCTCTTGATTAAAAGTCAGTTGGCTGACTATGATGTTCTCTATGACAAGGTGCCCATATTTTGTGACAATACAAGTGTCATCTCCATATCAAACAATCCAGTGTTGCATTCTAGGACTAAACATATTGACATCAGGTATCACTTCATCAGGGACCATATTTTAAAAGGTTATATTAAGCTTCATTTTGTACCCACTGAATTGCAACTAGCTGACATTTTTATAAAACAACTAGTTGAGCCTAGCTTTACTAGATTAGTAGCTGAGTTGGGTATTCTCAATATTGAAAAAGAGGTCTCTGATAAGAAAAATGCTTTAAGTGATCCTCTTACTTGAATATTAAATGTTTTAAGGTAACTTAAATGTAAATATTTAGTTCAAAGACAAACATTCTCAATAATTAATTCAGATGTTCTCAAAAGGTTACCTACTTTCTCAAAAAGGGGGAATTTTATAGTGCACGAAGGGGCAACAGACCCATGTTTTGTGATAGTTTTACCACTATGCATTTAATGCGGAACTCAAATCGTTTTTATTTTTCAAAATATAAAATCTTTTGTGGTATAAACTTTTCACCTTTCACACACTCACATCACTTTCCAAATCAAAACCCTAAAACACCACTTTCATCATCTCTCACAATTTTCTCTTTCATCAAACGAAGCAAATTCTTTCATTTTAAACTCAAATGGATTCAAAATCTTCCTCACAATCACAACAACCAAAACAACTCACACCCGCATTAAACGTTCATTTTGAAGTAAAAGATGGTACCATTAACTTTAACAATGGGATTGCCTTACTGGAATCCAAAAATACTACTTACCATCCTATGCTTCAGTTTTTATCAAAATGTTGTATATCTGTTTCTTTAACCAAACAACCATCGACTTACTACTCTAAATACCTTCGGGAATTCTGGTATACAGCTGAGGCAGATACTACAACGAAAACAATCACCTTCACTCTCTCAAATTTTGACAAACCTTTATCCTTTGATCTTGATGTTTTTTCAACTGTCATCTGGTTAAAGCGTAGTGAGAATCTTGTTTCGGTACCTCCAAAAGAGACAGTGAGCGTTGGTTTAGCAACTCTAGGACTTATTGACGAGAACGACACCTCGATTTCATCTTCTTATCTCGTCAATTCATCTCCGCTGAAAATGAGATATTTTTCACCGAAATGGAGGGTTCTGATGCAGTACATTGTGAAATGTCTGGGAGGCATGCAGGGATCTCATGATCAACTAAATGTCAATCAGTAAACCATTGCGTACTACTTGTGCTGGGGGCTGAATATTGACATAGCAGATATTCTATTTTCTGACATGATTGTTCAGTTGCACCCTGTGACTGGAAAGCATGAGAGAAAATCCAACATCTGTTACACGAGATATTTGTCTCTTATCATAGAACATCTGCTGGGGGATGCTTACATTAATGAAAATCTCAAGAATTTGAAACCTCACCATATTACAGCCCTTTCTTTTAAACCCACACTTGAGAATGAAGTCCCTTTGACTGCTCATTTGTGCAAAGTGGCTAATCTTTCACCAGAACCCATCAAGTCTTTGCTCCAACCATCTAGGGATGTGATTGCTGATGACATTGCTAATAAGTCCTCGTCCGAGACCTCTGTGCAGCATGTCACTCGGCCCAAAGCAAAAACTGACAAGAAGTTAAGGAGGAAGAAAATCCCAGCTTCCTCTGATTCTAAGGCTTCCAAAATTGTTAGGGAATCTACATTAACTCTACAAGTCGCTGATACTCAGCACGTTGAGGAAACAGTGGCCACTACTGATACCACCCAGAGTCTAAAAGCCTCAGAGTTAGCAGAGGAACAAAGAAACCAGCCTGAAACCACTAATACCATAAAGGTAACAGTCATTCAGATAAGGGGCACTACAAGCAGCCACTCCCAAACTTCTCTAGGAGAGAGTGGTGAAGAATAGGGTTACCCTCACAAAGGTAACAATCATTTAAATAAGGCGCACTGTAAGCGGCCCCTCTTAAACTTCTCTAGGAGAGAGTAGTGAAGAATAGGGCTACCCCCAACCCAATAAATAGTCAGAGTCAGCACATTAATTTCTAAATTTTTTTTTGTACACGACTGGCCTCAGCACACAGGGTATGATAACTGACACACACTTTGTATACTAGCCAGACGGTTGAAACCCGAAAACTCCTAGACTTTTCCAGGATAATCACATCTAGTGTATGAAATCAGACCCTTGTATGATCTTCACCTCACTCGACTCACGGGTTCATCCAAAATAATAAAAAAGAAGTCCCTAAGTTCTTAGACCTTCTTCTCAAGGGTAGCAAATGGCGATCCTTTCCCATATTACAAAATCACAATAAAAAGAGTCCCAAAAGTCTTAGACTTTTAAGGGACTGGATAATCACACCCAGTCTTCTTAGGGGCAACGAATGGCAACCCTCAACTTCATTACAAAATCACCTTTTCAACTAACACTTTTATGCATGTATAAGAAATTATTGTTGAGAAGGTTGATCATGTTGTGGAAGAGGAAGATCATGATAATGGAATTGACTCTAGTATTATGTCAATTGGTGATGTGAGACTTGAAGATTTCTCTATCAATGATGAGGACAGCCCTTTTGACACTAAGTCTGAGATCAAAGTGGTTAAGAGGTTCCAACCACCTTAGACTGATGATAAAGATCAGATCACTTTCTTGGGGCTAGTGTATGATGAAATGGATCAGCTTGTGGAGGAACTAGCTAATTCTGATTTACACTCAATGTCTGATGATGAGGTTAAGTCAATCTATGGGTTTGAGGCTGCTGACTCAAATGAAGAAGGGACTAAGAACATTAAACTAAGGTTACTTTAAATCAGAGTGAAAAGGCCACTGCTGATAATATTCTAGATGAGATGGCTGCTCTTAAAGCTTTCGTTGACAAACCATCAGACCCCTTAGGTCGTCTTTGGGCTAAAATATCATCTCTCTCAAACAAAGTTGACAATTTGGAGTCCTCTCTTGCTAAAAAGGTGTCTAGCAAGCTGGAGGAATCGGTTCCTAGAATGGTTGCTGCTGCTTTTAAAGAACAAATGCCTAAGCTGATCTCTGACACACTCAAAAACATTCTCCCAAACATCATTGAAGAATCTTTTCAGCAAGCTCTTCCTAAATTTGAAGAGGATTCAGGAGACCCTGCAGTCAACTATGCCTGAACTAATCCGCAAGCCGCTGAACAAAGAGCTCAATGCTCTGAACACCCTGGAGGCTTAGAGGTTTGAGTCTCTTTAGAAGGAGCTCCTAACTGCCATTTGAGCTAAAGTGGGAAAGTCGGTCAGAAAAACTCTTTAGAAAGAAATGGATATTGTGAAAGATCGTATGTCCTATTGTGGTGATAAGCTGGATAAAGGTGATGTTATTCTTTAGGAGCTGGTTAATTTAATGAAGGATATGGTTCACCTTCTCAACTCGACATTAGTTTTTTGCAAAGCTAACGCTGAGGGGGAGAAATGGGAAAAGGCGAACCCAGATCCAGATATCACTGAGTCTAACCTTCAGGTTCCTAGTCCAACTCAGGGGGAGCAATAGCCTAAGAATGATGAAATGGAAGATGCTCAATATTAAGTACCTGGTCCATCTCAGGGGGAGCAAAAGCTGAATGATGATAAAATGGCAAATGTTCAGAAAGGACAGTTGTCTGTGCTAGAAACAAGTTCTAGGCAAGCTCCCCCAATCAGTGAACAAGTTCCACCTTTGTCAACATCTCTGGTTGTCCATGCCTCAGAAGAAAAATCCTTAGAGGAAAAGGTTTCAGAGGAAGAATCTTTTTCCAAAAGACTAAAGTTTCTGATACCAAATCTAATCAACTCATCACCAAATCCTCTAAGCATAATCTTACCACAAAACATATCTCTGGAACAGTTCAGAGACATCTTATTCTAGACAACCTCATCTACATACTCTCCAACTACTCCTAGAGATGAAAACAAAAGGAAAGGCATAGCTACTAAGGAAGAACCAGTGAAGCTTCTTATGCCTCTGATAGAACAAGGATGATCAAATCCCAAAATGCTAAACCTACAACAATTCAGAATCCCTGGTAAAAAGATGACATTAGAAGTTGCTCAAGCTCAGTTGATAGAGATAAAGAGGCTAGTTGATCTGAAAGCTGAACAAGAAAAGACTGAGCAGAAGTTAAAGGCTCTATCTAATAAAGAACTGGAAGCTTAGTCAGCTCAGTTAGCAGCTTATGATGCCAAAAGAAAAAGGATGTTGGAAGAGTACAATCACTACATCACCTTTAGAGTTAATCCTCTGCCAATTACGAAGATCAGCTACAAAATTGACAAAGTCAACAAATTTGCAACTATGATAATAGAAAGGAATAATCAACCTCTAAGTCTCACAGTGTATGAAAAAATTTTGTTGAAGAAACTGGGATTGAGTTAGTAGATTGAAGTACATACTCTGGTGTCCAAGAATAAATTTTGCTCAAGAACCTCAAGGCCAAGTTTGAGTGGATAAAGACTCAAGCTAGAAAATTAGGCATTCCCTCCATCCACCTAGCTAATACCTTATGGTCACCCGCCACCCGGGCTTTCCTGATGCTGACAAAAAAAGAAAATAAAGCTTGAAATCATCAAGGGAAGTCTTGTAAAGATACATTGTTGTGGATGGAATGCATAGAAATTTAATTCCTCCTTCATGGGTTGAAGGCTCCAGATGGCTAGTCATCAGAGAACCAAAATCAGGGATCTTCTTCTACAACGGAAATTTTGACTTGGTCTTTCAACGAGAAGAAGAATTCCACTTAGCTACAACTGCTCAGCTGATTAGGACCCAGAGTTCCATACAAAGAGGTACTCTAAAGGCAGAAGAAATGTACAAGAAAATAGAGCTGGTAATAGAGGCTAGGAATGATGTAACTCATGCTAGAAAGATTGTAAAGAAAACTTGGATGGCATGGGCCAATATATGTAATGAATAAAGTTATCTTTTTGTCTTTTCCTTTATTAAATTATATGTAAGAAGAAGATGGGTACTCACTTATTATAATTTTTATTTAGCATAATTTATATCCAAATAGGGGGGATTGTTAGGCCAATTCAGAGCCCAATGATCATTGTCTAGATTTAAACAAAAATTAGGCTAAGTATTGAATGACCCGCTGATAGGTATCAGCGAGTATTGAAGGACTCGCAGAGTGCAAAGCCTCAGCTAGCAACCTCAGGCGTATTCAAGTCAAAAACATCGTTAAGGAAGTCAAAGATTACTTGAAGACATACACGTTAGCTGGGATGGATATCAGCTGGTATATAGAAGGAATACGTTGTGGTTTTAAGGAGAATTAGAGGTGGTAATACTCTGACTATCCTATTACCCTTTGAAGAAGAGCAAGCTGAACTTAGCTTCTCTGAGTGAGGTTTAGGCGGGATAAGTCAATAAAGCATTATGGCGGGACAATATGGTGTTTGACTTAAAGCCTGAACCAAAGTACGAGTTGGTAAAAGTTGTAAACACTTGGCAGAACTGTTCAAAAAAGAAGGGGCGGGATGTTTCCAAGAATAGACGTGCATTAAATGCTTTGTACGTCCTCCACAGGATTCTTGACACATCGCAACTACCCCCACTAAGGATACAACCTCGTATCACTATAAACAGAGAATGTTGTTAGGAGTAAATGTTATCGCTTTTATTGTTGTCTTTATTATAGCATTTACTCCTTTGTCGAACTTACACCTCAGTCCACTGATCCTACCAGAGGGACTCTATAAGTTCGCTTGTAAACTTGATTCATTGTCAAGTTTACTTGTTCAAAGGGTGATCTTACATTGTCATTCAACTTATGCGATTCATAGCATATTGTAATACTTTGATTATATCAATAAAGCATTACACGATTGAAAAGTTATTACTTGTGTTATTTACTCTTGACAAGTGCTATAGTTCTGTATAGACGTGTAAATTGGGACTTTCATCTAACCCGTCTGATGCTCGGGCTACTTTCATAATATTTCGTGTTTGTTATGTTTATGTTAGAAGTTAACTGTTTTAGTATTTTATATTGTAGTGAATATAAAAACGAACACAAAAAGATATTTGTTTTGAGTGGTTTACATAATACAGTATTTAAGAAGAAACATGGACACGAAATAAAAATAAAAGAACCCGTAAACAAAAAAGTAACCAACTTATTATGTGTCACTAATCAATAATAAAATTGTCCTTGTATATTAAAAAAAATGAGTATTAGTTTTTTGAAATAGTTGAAAGCAAAACTTGTGAAATAATATTGATCTTTCGAACCCTACGAATAACTTCTTTATAAACAGCATTTGTTGTGTAATTAGTATACACACCGTCTTCGATGCAAGAAATCACCTTCAAACCCTTTTGGCCTTTTTACTTTTGATACCGCCGCATATAGTTGCTTATGGGAAAAGACTAAACGATGTAGAAATAAACAAACCTTGGATAACATTTTCCTTCACTTTTATTGATTGTCATAGTAAAACAGACGGAAACAGGAACTGCCTTATGTTAATCTTAAAAAGCATCTTGTTGTAGGATGGAGTAATTTTGCATCTGTCATACTGTACATATGTTACCAATTTTTCCGTCTAAAATTATTTTTGCCACAATTATATTAACTCCCACCCTAAGGATCTAAAACTTTGTTCCATTGTACAAACCAGTTTTTTTATTTATGTTCCTCATGCGTATTGTAACACCCCCAAAAACATAACAACGCAGCGGAATACCACATGGGGTGCTACTTCATAATACACAGCGCTAGATACAAGAGAACGACCTCTAAATGTGTCGTTTGTAAAACAATCTCGTTGATTTTCTGAAATCAAAATAATAGTTGTCCCATAATTGCATTACCATGAAAAACTTGAATGTAAAGACTCCAATGCACATCAAATAATCCAAGCATCTAATTCACCTGAGAAAAACATGCTTAAAAGTGTCAACATTAAAGTTGGTGAGTTCATAGATTAGTTTAAGTATGAATGTAAGTTTCAACAAATATATTTATCCACTGTGTCATCACAGTACCATGTAAAATGTTTATAAAATATGCACGACCCATTTTATGTCACCAAAAGTACCAATATTATCCCAAAGATTTTATAAAGAATGCATGGTTAATTTAATGTCACCAAAATGTACCAATCTTATCCCAAAGATTTTTATAAATAATGCATGACAAATTTAATGAACAAAATGTTCCAAGTATGTATTTGTCGGGGGGCCCTATAGTCCCAACGTAATCCGACATGTTATAACGTTCGTTCCTAGTGATAGCTAGTCACCCGAACGGGGGTTGTCAATCCCGAATAGATCTATTTTATATCATGCGCGGTGTACATCACGGCTTATTAATGTATCGTTACCTGCGATAGCTTAAATCACTACCGACAGGGATCCACACCCGAATTAGATCTATTCATTAACATTCGCGCTCACCCTCCAAGTGATTTACAGTTCATGCGCTGTGACGATTAGACTTGTATGTACCTAATTTTGGGCAAATGATACAAATAATGTATTTCCCATCATCCGGGCTAATTCCCTCACCAAAGATTACGCGGTCCGCGCCGCAGTAATGATTTTGGGCCCGCCATGCGCCAACAAACTCGTAATCGAAAATCCATGTCAAAATGTAAAGTTTGCTATTTGTGTCCCAAAATTGAAGTCAAAATAATGATCCATAGGAGCTATGCAAATATGTATGTAAACGCAATTTGTAATAATCATGTAAATGCATTGAAAAACAAGCTTGTTTCACCCAAAATAATATGTAAAACGAGTAAAAACAGGGAGCTATAACTCACAAAAATCCCTTAAAACAATCACATTTGTTATAAGATAACCGAGTAAGTTTATAGAATTTGTAGACAAGCATTGTATCCCCTCGCGGGTTATAAAACAATGCAAAAGATTGAAAAGCTGAGGTATGAATCTCACAATTGATTAAAGACCAACGATCAATTAATCCAATAATCACAACTGAATCTTGCAACGATCTCGATTCAGTGTTGCCAGAACTCCACAACAAAATGGAGTTGCTGAAAGAAAGAATAGGACACTAATAAAGGCAGCTAGGACTTTGCTAGCAAATTCACTCTTACCTACTACATTTTAGGTTGAAGTAGTTAATAATGCTTGCTATGTTTAGAATAGGGTTTTAGTGACCAAGGCTCACAACAAGACACCTTATGAACTATTACATGGTAGACCACCTAGTATAAGTTTTATGAGACCTTTTGGGTGCCTTCCGTTTTTAGAACCAAACAATGATCTTAAAACTATTAATTGAAATAATATATTAACCGACTTTATTTTATCATTCAAAATCGTACTCATAATGTATTAATATTAATTAAAATATCCGTTGACTTTTACGTTGACCTTTAGTTTTGACCCGCTATATCTCAAGTTTTAAAACTGATAAGCCTCGCGGCAAAGTAAAACGTCATTACGAACAACTTTCGTGTTTCGCCGGAAGGCTGAAACGGACTCGAAAGTGATCAAATCATTTAATTAATAAATCTGCCATTTTTAATATTTATTAAAAATAACCTATTTTTCTACTAAAGTGTATATTCCGATTTCGATCCAGTTTCTTCGTTATTGAGAGTTAGAAGTCCCGTTTTATATCAAAATGTCCGTAAAAATATATTTTGTTATATTTTGTAAACCAAAGTCTAACTTATCAAAATCTCGAATCCCGAATCCCATGTTCCGTTTTCTGCTATTAATTATTCGTTCCAAAACGCGTCATAGTCCGTTTTTAGTTCAACTCCCGTCTAAAATATATCTAATATCGCTTATACATTAATATCAGTCCCGTTTTAATATTTATAACATATTATACTAGACTGCGCAAGTTTTAATATTTTTCATCACATATTATGAATTCGATAAAATTAAACGAAACAATCGAGATAACTTTTGTGGTACAAAGCCAAACGCACCCTTTTGACGAAACTGCCAAACTAAACGCACCCTGTTTGGGTTAATACCCAAACCAAACACGCCCTTGCGGCTGTCATAATCCAAACACACCCCTTGGTGCTAAACCCACAGCCAAACGCACCCGCTGCGTTTTTGAAGACCAACCCGAACGCACCCTAGTTGTTGCAAACCAACCCGACACACTCCCGGTTGTCCCCGGCTGTTCCCGCAGCCAAAACCCGACACACCCAACCCTATGTCTTTATAACCAAACAAACCCACACCCCTTGTCGCACCCCGGCTGTCAACCCACAACCCGACACCCCCGCGGCTGTCAACCCGACCCACCCCATGATGGCGGCTGCCCACCGAACCCACCCCATGGTGGCTGTTTTTATAGCCGAACCAAACCACCCTCGTGGTGGTTTTCACCACAATAAAACAAACACGCCCTTTGTGGCTGTTACACGCGAAGCAAACGCACCCTTGGTGCTATTATTAAATCCGACGCACCCTTGGTGGTAGTCGGTGGTGGCTGTGATGATGATGATGGTGGTATGATGATGATGATGACGAAAGGATGATGATGGTGGGGGTGGTGGTAGCCGGCTGTGGTGGTGACGTGGGGGTGGTGGTCGCGCGTGGTAGCGAGTGGATCCTTTTCTGATATAAACCAAAACCAACGGCACCCATAGGGGTGCTGTGAACACTCAACCCAACGAACCACCCCTAGATGTTATAACCTTAATACCGAAACAAGCACCCTGTTTAGTTCATAAACGCGCCTGCTGTGGTGTTAAACCACTAAACCAAATTCACTCAATGGTGCTAAAGAATAAACCCGACGCAACCCCCTCTTGTGGGGTTTATGACCACCCGACAATAACATACCGGCTCGTGGTTTTAATATTTACAAAACCGCACACACCCTTTTTTGTTGGTTACCGAGTAACACCAAACGGACCCTAGGTGCAAACCATACACCGAACGCCCCTATGGTGGTGGCTGTCGTCGGTCAAAAAGGGGGAAGAAAACGACGCGTGGCCGCGAGTGGTGGTAGGGATCGAGTAGATCGGGTGGAGATGAGTATTTTTGGGTTTGGCCGGAAAAGCCCGCCGGAAAACTTTTCCGGCGGCGGCAATGGTGGCCGGCGGTGGCGGGAGCTCGCCGGAGAAGATGAGGGGGAGAGAGAGAGTGTGTATTATAAATGTGTATGTATATATGAGAGAATGGAAATGAAATTTATAAATTATAAATTGTATATATATATATATATATATATATATATATATATATATATATATATATATATATATATATATATATATATATATATATATATATATTGGAAAAGAGACAATTTGAAAATGTCCAGGGTTTGTTTTGTAACATTTTAAGTATAAGTTTTTATAGAATAAAGCGGTTTCGGGACCTATGTTTTTGCGACTTAACGGACATTCAAATCTCGAAACTCGCGCCATTGTATTCGAATTATTTTTCTGATAAAAAGATGAAGTATGCCACTTGATAATATTTCATAAATATTTTATAACATTTAATAAAATATTTGTTATTTATTTTGTGAACCGGTTACGCATTGTCTGAAATAAAAATGGATTTTAACTCGAATATTCGCGTCTTCAATAAACGTTACTAAATAAAATATTAAATAATTTATTAAATATTCTCATTTAATAAAACGTGATAATTAAATGTAATTTAATTATTTTTGTGTTTCTAAAATCTTGTGGGGGACATTTCAGTCACATTCTCACTGTTTTCGGGTCTCGGGTAAAACTAAAAAGTTGACAGGAATGTCATTCCACATCAAATTGCTTTAGAGTCCGAGTCGTGAAAACGTGATTTAGATGATCGTTCTTATAAGTCAAGCCAGACCCTAAAAGTCAAAGATTGAAATCGTCATTCAAAATTTCGAAAATTCTCGGATGTTACAAAAACAACAATGTGATGCAGTAGATTTATACATTGTGATGCAATAGTTTTATATACATTTTGATGCAGTAACATATACACTGTGATGCAGTAAAATATAACTTGTAATGTAGTAAAATAATAGACAGATGTAGTAAAGTATTATTTTAATACAACAGTATGATAACATTGGGAAGCAACAAAATGTATAACATTGCGATGCGGTAAAGTAGCATTGTGATGCAGTAGAGTAACATAGTAATGTAGTAAAATTAAATTTTGATTCAGTAGTATGATAACGATAGTATGATTATAATGAATGAACTGTCAGATGCACTAGAACGATATTAAGATGCAATATAATAATAAATTTTTGTGTATTGTGATGCAGTAGCATTTACATAGTAATTTAGTATCTTATAGATTATAATTCAGTAGCTTATACATTATAATGCATTAGATTATACATGGTGATGAAGTAAAGTAATTTAATACAATAACATGGTAATCCAGTAATATTAGATATAAAACTTAAAAAAATCACCCTGAGATTTATCAACAATGATGTAATAGCTTAATACCATTGAGATAACTGGCATTTTTTTTTTTTTATTTTGTTTAATTTTTATTTTTTTTTTATTTTTTTTATTTGATTTTTTATGTTGCATCATACTTATTAATCTAGTGCATTACACTATTTAGTATTCCATAATAATCAAAGACAAACCATAAATAAAAGTAATAACAAAGACTGGTCATTAAAATTAAAGTACTTAGTTTGGAACAAACATTATCCAAATGTAAAAGTACCATACAAACCATAAACAAACATCTAAATGTACCGCATTAAATTGTATATTTTACTGCATCACAGTGTAACTTTTACTGCATTAACTTCTATATTTTACTGCATTACATTGTAAATTTTATTGCATTAAATTGTATATTTTACTGCATCACAATATAAATTTTACTGCATCGAATTGAAAATTTTACTGTATTAAATTTTATATTTTACTGCATCACAGTGGTAATTTTACTGCATTAACTTCTCTATTTTACTCCATCACATTGTAAATTTTACTGCATTAACTTCTATATTTTACTGCATTAAATTATATATTTTACTGCATCACTATGTAGAGTTTACTGTATCACAATGTAAATTTTACTGCATTAAATTGTATATTTTACTGCAACACATTGTAAATTTTACTACATTATATTGTATATTTTACTTTATCACAATGTAAATTTTACTGCATTAAATTGTAAATTTTGCTGCATCACATTGTAAATTTTACTAAATTAAATTGTATATTTTATTACATCACATTATAAATTTTACTGCATTAGAATTATATATTTTACTGCATCACATTGTAAATTTTACTACATTAAATTATATATTTTTCTACATCACATTATAAATTTTTCTGTATAAATTTTTGTGTAAGTTTTTACCGGGGGGCGGAGGGGGGGGCTGGGGCTGGCGGAGTGGCGCGTCGAGAGTGTGTGTGATAAGCGCAGTTTGTGTTACGTCGGTGCACATGTCGTTTGGGCGGGAAAGATTGGAGTATCTCAAGTCATTAGTCTGGTCTGAGGACACTGGTTTCACGTGATGATGTAGTTTTTGATAATGGTCAGAGAGAGATAATACATCTTAACGAGTGATCATAAAATTTACAATGTGCATTAACTGCTTAAACATTGCTATCATTTTAGGATGATCATCACAATCTGAGGAATAGTCAAATTGTTAAATTCTTACACTTGCGACAGCAAATCTCGCAGTTCTATTTTACCATGAGCAGAGAAACGGTTGTTTAACAATTAATACAATATTTGAGCGATGCATCATAGTGATAAATAGTACCATCTTGGATCGACCGAGTATAAGATAACTTATTACATCTTATTTTACGATGCTACGGGAGTATACACATTGGTAAATTTTAATTGCATAAGTGTATATAAGGACTGCATCGGAAAGATGAATATTTAGCCTGTGGCAGGGAGTAAAGGCGATTTTATACTGTTCATCAGCGAGTGTTAAAAGAGTATTTGGGGATACTGTGGCAGTGTGAAAATTAAGTAATTTATGGACGTGTATCTAGGAGTTGTAAAGTGTTGTGGTATAAGCTACGATTATCGTTAATTGTAGTAGAGATTATTTCGTATGTATCCTGACCAAGCGGAGCATATGGAGATTCTATAGATATTTCTTTCTACGCGATAACACATCTGTATATTTTACTTAGAGTTCACATACTAGAGATCAAAGATAATTAGCCTAAGTCATAGAATAATTAGCAATGTGTGAATATGCTGCCCAATGGGCGAGGAAATTGTTGTCACAGTAAATTTTACTCATAAATTGTATAATTTACAGCATCACATTGTAAATTTTACTGCATTAAATTGTATATTAGACTGCATCAAATTGTAAATTATACTGCATTAAATTGTATATTTTATAGCATCACAGTGTATATTTTACTGCATTAAATTGTATATTTTACTGTATCACATTGTAATTTTACTGCATTAAATTGTATATTTTACTGCATCAAAATGAAAATTTTACTGCATTAAATTGTATATTTTACTTGCATCACATTGTAAATTTTACTGCATCTCAATGTAAATTTTCCTTTTGAGTATAAACTTTACCAAACTACAATACAATAATATCCAATTTTGTTTATGAAATATACTATGTATCTTTTCTAATCATTTTTAAATTCTGCATTTGTTAATTTAGTTTAGTGTATTGTGATGCAGTAGCATTTACATTGTAATGCAATATCTTATACATTATGATTCGGTAGCTTATACATTGTAATGCAGTAGTTTATAGATTATGATGAAGTAAAGTATTTAGTACAACAACATATTGATCCAGTAATATTAGATATAAAACTTTAAAAGACACCCTCATGTTTATCAGCAATGATGTTATAGCTTTATACATTTGTGATGCAATAACAAGGTATAAAAATTACAAGTATCAAGACCCCTCGAATAAGAATTACAACAGACCATAAGATCAGTAAACCAAAATGTGCAGCAAGCCACAAGCTCAGAAGTAAAATAGACAGCAATATTGAAAAAAATCATAATCTTCCAAGCATCACCAGAAGTAAAATAGCCATCGGTGTGAAATGACAGCCAATCTTCATGTACATGAAACACAACGAAGAAAGCCCGATAATAGCCATAAGAAGCTCAAAACACCACCACATGCACTAGAATGTGACGTTTCTTAAGAAACTTTAATCCTTGCTGGCCTTGATTTAGTATACCTGAACATTAGGTTCAACCTATTGTATCATGAGAACAAAACTCAAAAATAAAGGAGTGTTTGGATTGTTTATTTATATGCTGAATAAACTGCTCGTGAACTATTTTACTTTCACCATCAAATAAGGAGATCATCACAAACAGTTTTATTCCAACCAAAATATATTTAAAGGGATCTATATGATGTATCAAAAATTCAAAATTCAATATCAAATACCCTCTATTATATGTCTGCATCATAGTAAATAAAAGAACAAACTCTCATATGCTCTTGATAATGTTTCTGTTTTCTATGTTTAAAAATAGTATATGGAAAGAAATTTAGTGCATAGAAGTCTACTGATACACGTGTTAAAAATTAAAAACAATAACAAAGAACGACAACAACAGAAACAACAATAACAACATCTAATCCGGCTATGATTAGCAATTAACAATCTTGGTGGGTGGAGTCTTACTGGAAAAATGGCGGACATTGGTAGAATTTGTAACTGGAAAAAAACGTATAGGAAGAAAAATACACTTTTCGTCAACTAAAATGCTCTGCGCGTAAACTAACCTAGACTCATATGCCACACACAAGTACCTATCTGCATCACTTCATGAAAAAAACTACAACAATAAGACACAAACATACACTTTTCGACAACCAAGACGTTTTTCGGGTAAATAACTCTTTGTTTAAGCTCCAGAATGCGTGCCTTTATGCTAACTTTCACCAAGTACTCCATAATTTCTGCAATTCTCAAATACAAACGATTAAGTAACAATTCTTTGCAATAATTATACAAAATGGGTTAATTACATGGGATAAATAACGCTATACAAAATGGGTTACAAACTATTTACAGACGTCTTGATCATAGATCAAATACAACAACCAAAGTTGGCTTTCCCGTAACGGTCAACTTTCCAATCATCCTATACTTTACATATTTTACAAGACAAGTGGTGATATCTACCACTTTATACAATACTCTACATCGTTGACTTATAAGACGTATCAACGAATAATTGATCCTTCATATAATTCCTTCGGTCTAAGCTTTTGCGAAACGATTATCTCTAAACTTTCCTTCTCTTTTTTGTTGCAATTTTTCTAATTTTTTCATTTTTTTTCATATGCTAATTACGAAACTCGGTGTAATTTCACCATCTTCACGATTATAATAACTTCCGGACAATTCCTTCGGTAATTCTTTATTCTTCGGACGTATCAATAATTGTGTTGGTAGTAAAAATACATGAGTTTTGACTACTTTATACATTCCCATTTGCAATGTGCAAATTTCTCCTAAACCGTACCAAAGATAGAAAATTGACACAAGACTCGGGAAATACATACTTTACACTTTAAGCAACTAGCAACTGTAAATAAACATAATCTAACAGGGTAGGTTTAACAACCCGAATTTAAGATCAATAATTCATCCTGAGCGTTATCTTATTCTCTGAAAATTTTAGAAAATTATTTATAATGTTTTGGTCGATATTATTAAAAATCGTCGTTTTAATTATTTACGAATCGTTCTTAGGATATTTATCCGCTTTAGCGTTTGAGAAATCAATAATTTCATGTTTTAGCCCCGAGAGCTTAATTATTTTGAATTTTGTATTTTTCGTCTTTTTTTCATGCTTTTAGTCGAAACCGCGTCAAAATAGTATTTTTACAAATTTTAATATCCTAACTACGTGTTTTAAAAAAAATATTTTGGAATAAAAAAAAATATAAGTTATAAACATAACATATAAACCAAACACCCTTTTTAATTGTTTTAGGCTCCATCAAAACTAGAAACCAAACACCCCCTTATTTAATTTTACTCCTACTAAACATACAAAACCAAACACTTCCCCTTGTTGACCCCAACAATAAGCTAAACCAAACACCCTCTTATAACCCTTTTTACTCCAACAAAATCATAAACCAAACACCCTCCTTAGAACTTAATTAGACATGTTTGACTATTATATAAAGCCCTGACCCCCCATAATAATCCATAAATTCAGTTATAAAAAAAACACACTGTCTCTTCTCCTCTCATACTTTTTCGACACACAGTAAACCCAAATCACCATCACCACCAAAAATTTTCCAATTAACTCCCAATCAACCTTAAATCAATCATAAATCAACCCCAAATCATTCCCCAATAACAAATAACCACCATGCATGATTTATTTTCAAAGTTCTTGATTTCTTGATTTTTGATTTTAAAGGGTTTTGATCTAATTAAGTGAAATTGGTGTTACAAGGGTTTGATTTTAGAAGGTTTTGGGTATATTAAAAAGTTTGATTGGTTTTGGTTTGGCCTTGGTGGATTCGGCAGCCAACACACACCCATCTAAGGGTTGTGTTTGATCACTTTCCTTCTTCCTTTTAGTGTTGTAAGTCCTCCTTAAAAACCCTAGATTGTTATTTAATTTTTATAGAGATGCATGTTCTTGATTTTTGGATTTTATTGATCATGCAAGTATTTTTATATTTGATCTTGGAATGATCATGTTCTTGAGGGTTAATTGGTTATGGGATATATTATTAAGTTAAGTTTTGGCTTTGTATTTGATCAATAGCTAATTTGGAAGTGTTATCGATGGAATTAGAGGTAGGAATTGTGGACTATTTTGGGACAGCAGGTAAACGGGGCTTGTTCTCCCAAATTTTGGCCTGTAACCTATAAGATAATTATATGGGTGAATAGATATGGGTATTATCATCATGTGTGAGTTGGATGCTCAACCAATTCCTCCGTATGAGGGAGATATGGTCAAAATACGAAACTAGGTCATTTCTGGACTCTTGATTAGAAAACATGTTTATCACCAGATTTTTGAACTAAAAGTTGGGTTTTTAAAACATGGACCTGTACTAGACATCTTAGGGAAACTCCAGTACTTGGCCTCATGTCCATTGTTATTATAGATTAGGATTTATTGTCTTTTTCGTAAGGAGTAGAAATTCAGTGAAAATTTTGGGTAGAATTAGGGACTGTTTCCAGATTAGTAGGAAAACGTGGGATTTTCTCAATATTTTTGGCTTAGGGTCTATAAATAAAAGAAATGGTAGGATATATATAATTCTTAGGATCATATGGCGAATTAAATGGTTTTGTATCGATTCCGAATGAAGGAGATATGGCCTTTTTACGAAAGAAGGTCAAATCTGGAGCGGCGGTTGGGAAACATGTTTTGCTCTAGGTTCTTATATAATAAAATTTGGTTTTAAAACATGGTTGAACATTAGATGCCATAATATTTCATATCCCTTTGGATTCAACTTGATAGCTATTATAAATTAGGATTTATGGCCGAAACCGTAAGCGCTAGAAATTCATTCAACTTTCTGATTTGACTTACGATTAGTAAAAATCCATTTCCCGTGGATTGGTAAATGGTTTGATTGATTGGCTTAAGGTTATGGAAACTAGATTTCAAGTGCTTTCCAAGAGTGAAGGCCATGTGTTTGTAACATTTATAGATTAGGATATACAAGTCCATGAACATGAGTCACTTCCAGAATTTCAGTTTTTAAGTCTTGGCTAAAAATTGTAAATGCAAAGATAACCATTTCTAAAATTGGAATTAGATGGCGAAACTTGGTAGATGTTTAAATATATATATAAGAGCAGGTCACACACCATTTTGGGAGTAAAAATACCTTGGTTAAGTCTAGGTTCAACGTCATGCATATCTTAGAAACATATTCTATACTCGTCAAATTTTCTTATGTATTGTTCTTACTTATATATTATACTAAGTCGCGTCACATCCTATAGGTTTTCGGTGATTGTTGGTGATCTCTCTCGATTCATATATTCAGCTTCTCGATCCTCGTCACTTATTCGACTTACGGTGAGTTCATAGCCCCACCTTTTCTCTTTTAATGGTTTTCTTAAACTATTTTTGGGGTGAGAATACATGCTTGTTTTACCGAATAACTTATTGGTTACTACTACATAAGCGTTACATGAATGTTTTTACTAAAGCTTTTACTTGCCTACCACATGATTTCTAATACATGTTTGATACTTGGTTGTTTACCAATGAATTTATTAAAGCTTGATTTGCTTACTGCACGATTTGAGATCATTGAATATCTATTTACAAAACCGAGAGTTTTGAACATATTACTTGTTTTAAATTAGACACAAGTGTTTGAAGGGTATGCTTGACCCGATTATGAGTTTATCTGCATGAGTACCTATTGCAAAAAGGCCCCTAATTTCATGCACTGTCAATTGCCTATGATGGGTGAGCGCTAATACATAAAGTAGATCTATTGGGCCGTGACTGCCCTGTCTGGGGTTGTGACATCCATGGCGCGATCACCCCTAAAGGACATTATGTATTGAGAATTTCTTAAGGTATATTGCAATATTACCTAGTTGTGGGGGCAAATTATATGCATATTTTATATGCTTAGTTAACGTTTCAGTGGCATGAACTTAATACGATAACATATTAATTCATTTACTTGACATTGCATTCGTTGCACTGTCGCTGGCTGATCTTAAACCTTGTGGTCCACTACTAAACATTACTTGATTTATTGAATCCCTACTTGGATTTCAAAAATAATTCTTTGAAATGTGGTAACGCTACCTTTCTTACTAAATACTTATTGATTTATTTCAATACTACTTTTACTTAAACCTATGAATTCACCAACATTATTGTTGACATTTTTGCATGTATTTTCTCATGTTACTATATTACTAGCTGAGCATTGGGAGCATTCGAGTCGCGTGGATATCAAAACTTTAAAGACTCAGTCTTCTTCACATTCGACAAACATTTTTCTTTAAATATACAAATGAGACATGTTTAAACCCCTGTAATCCCGTTAAATTATAAATTATTGGGACCTGATTTTACTCTGAAATTTTAATCGAATGTGACATTTTATTAACGTCTCTTTTGAGTTCGTTTTATGTAACTTGTACTTTATACTATGAAGTAACACCCCAAAGTGGTATTCCACTGCGTTGTGATTTTATGGGGGTGTTACATTCTGTATCCATAGTACTTGCCTACAACAGTTAGCAGCTGCAACATATTCCGCCTTAGTAGTAGAATTTGCCACAATCGTCTGCTTCTTGCATTGCCAAGATATCAGTCTTCTACCAAGAAATTGACAGAGGTTAACTAACTAGTGTAGTTAGTTAATAAACAACATGTAAAGGCTTTTTGGGTGTAATCCTAGAAATTTACCAATTTAAACAAGTTACTCCATCTAAATCCATAGTACTCATTATTTTGATCTCGAATAGAGATACCAAGCCGAGTTCTAAAGTCTACAACATCACTGGCACACTCATATTTTTGTGGAATTTGGGTAAACATTTAGAAACGGATAAGGTTAAATCCTCACAATATCTAATAAGGGTTATTGTGTGTGGGTTATGTGAAAAATAGGAAAAGTATGCATTCTAATTTCCATCCCCCACTTGAATTGTACAACGTCCTCGTTGTATAAATAAAACATTAAAAACGGGAATTAAAAGAATTAGAATGAGAAACTCTTCTGATATTTTGCTTGGTAGATTCTCCATGTTGAGTTTATGAGCAAGGATGTGTGTTGTAAATGCGTCTGAATGCCAGCATGACTACAATCACACATAGGATTCTAAATGATCGATACTTCACCAACTTCGTTGATTTCTTTGCACTAAGGTCCTGTGCAAAATATAAGAAACACATGCAAAATTCTATCTCGGGTATCTACGGTTAATTTAAATAAGCTAAATAAACTGTACAGGAGACTAATACACCGTATTCATAAACTAAAATACGCCGTATTGAGAAACCTATAAAAAGTATCTAAATACTGGCTAGTCTGTTGAATATGCCGTATCATGTACATTAATACGTCGTATAGATAGAAGTGACAATAAACTTTTTAAATACAGAAAAATAAAGGACTGATAACGTCCAGACATTCAATACGCCATATGGTATGGAGCGGATACGCCGTATTGATGTCTGGGAAGACAGACTCGATAAATGTAAATAACAATCCGGGTTGTTTCCCGGGAAGCACTTTTGTTTACAGCTAAGTCTTTAAGTTAGATTTTTCTCTTCAGCTTCTCTCACTCGGTGCGCGTCACCTTCTATCTGTTGTCCTTTTTCTAAAAACTTTCTTGGTAGATTTTGGACATACTATCTTCGTTTCTTTCCCAAGCATCATATTCACATCTTCTTATAGCAATGTATTCATCGTTAGGTCCTAGTGAATATTTTATAGCTCTAAACTTCTCAGCTTTGCACACCCTTTTGATAGGTTGCTCATCATCATTCAAATTATTATTGCAGCATTTGCGCTTCATCTGGCTTCGTTTATCTTTTTTTCAATGTTTCTTTTCTTAAGTTTTCGAATAAGGCTTGAAGAACGAGTCAGTGGTAGTGTTAGGAGGGTTTCCATAGTCATATTCCTACGATTCATCATCGCTTGATACCATGTCATCAGTTGATTCATTATTTCCCCATCCATAAATCCAGGAATGACATAACGCGCTTTTAGTTATTTAATCAATTCTTTCATCATCATGCCTTGAATCCAACCTTGCCTTTAAGTCATAATAGCCAGGCTCGTCTGTATTGTTGCTGTTTGCGACATAATTCTTGCCATTACGTGATAAAGGGAAGTATTTACAGAAAAATCTTCCAACAAGTATTCCCCAAGCGGTGATTTTACTTTTCCACTCATTTATCCACCATTGTTTTGCATCATCAGCTAGTGAGAGGGGAAAAACCTTCGTGTGTATTCGATCGGTGTCCACATTAGGGATTTTAATTAAATCAAGTATTTCAAGAACTTTAGCAATGTGGTCGACTACGTCTTCGTCCAACCATCCGTGGTATGCATTCCGTTGCAATTCCATCAAAAATTCCTTGCTGAGTTCAATGTTTACATCATCATTAGTATTAGAAAGATTTGATTCAGTTTGAGCTTTTTCCACGTTTTCTTTTAACATCACTTCAGCCATGACTTCTTATAGTATCTTCTTCAATCGACTAGCTCTGATAAGAATGATCTGCGACAAAGGTAAAAATATCAGCAGGATCTGCTCTGAAGAAAGATAGAAAATTAAGCACGAAAATCAAATACGAAAATTAAGGCTTCTGTTACTATATCAGATGATCGATACGCCGTATTCAATAGATCTGAATACACCGTATTAATCTTTTAGACAAATACGTTGTATTGGATAAGAAAGTTGGATACGCCGTATCCAATGGAAGTGGATACGCCGTATCGGGTTATCGACCAGAACAGTGTATTATGGAAGCAATTAAACAAACAAACAATTAAACTAAACTAAACAAATATACAAGCAAACAATTAAAGACAAATATACAAAAAATACAAAATTGTACAGAATTATACACTAATCTAAATTACACTAATCCTAAGGGTTAAATCTAATCTAATGTTAAAAACCAAAATATCAAATAAAAATCAAGATTAAATTTTTACTCCTCGGCAACGGCGCCAAAAACTTGATTGTGTCGTCGTGTAGGTGTAATTTATGCTTTCAAGTTTTAAATTTATATTTTGCCGACTTTACCTAAAACAACACTTTCACGGGCAGTGTACCCGATCGATGGGAGTTTTGTGGTTAGTAGGGTGTCGATCACTAAGAGCGAGAAACACTTTCAATTTATTAATATTTTGGTTTTCTAATCTAAGTTAGTCTAATCTATGCTAAACCTATGCTAAACCTATGTTAATCCTAAATCTAATGGATAAGGGGGGTTTTCAGTCTGAGAGACTGGCACAGGTTTTGTGGTGACTAAAACCAATTCAAGACACAACAACACACGCAAGCAAATTAACAGAAGATAAAAGAGCGGTCTAGCCAAATATAAGAAAACTGTATTAACCATAATTAATCCAATCAGAACGTTGGTTTGTTTATTTAGTGCAATGATTACTTATCTCGAGGCGGCATATCATTCTTAAGACTTAGGCGGTACTTCTTCCTAAGACCTAGACACGTAGAATTCTGTCACAATTAAACGCATCCGCATAAAGCATCCTTATTTGCTGATTATAATCTATCTTAGGGATTAAAGCAATGGTGATCTTGTTAAACCCTAGCTCATAGAGACTTTACCCACTTACTGCTTAATGGCAATTCATACACTAGTAGTCCACTAACCAAGTCTTTACCAATTAATTAAGAATGTACTCGTTGATCCCGAGGTCACCTGCTGGTCCAACTAAGCTCACAATCTAAAGGCAAAGATAGGTCGTTATTTGTGATCCTATTGGTCTAGATGTATAAATCACTATATGGAGAGCCATCCCGGCATCTAGATTACTTGGTCCGTATCACTAGATCCAGTTGAATGATAGGTCGCATACAAAAGCACGTAAACAAGTATGATGATAAACATAAACAAGCAATCAACGATAAATTAAGCAATCGAGATAAACAAACCAAACATTAAGATCTTCATAATAATGGCTAATACCCGAAGGTATTAGCCTTCAAACGTCATAATTAATACAAAAGTAATAATCTAGCCAAGGTAAACTAACCGATTAACGAATGATACCAAAAACTAACCGATTACGAAAGTACAAGAAATTACACGTTGTCTCTAATGGAATTGATTACGTTGCTCGACCTCTTCTGCTCTTTTTCTCCTCTGAAAATTGACTTTTATGGTTTAGGTATCGAGAATATGATTTAACACACTTAAAACTCGTTTTTGAGTTTTCTATTTATAAAGTCTAGAAAAAGGTCAATACGGCGTATCGAAAGTCTTCGATATGGCGTATTGGGGTTTCTTGGAGTAGGGACCACGTTTGATATCTTCCAGAATCTTAACATTCTATATTATGAATACGGCGTATTACCTTCTTCTGGATACGGCGTATTGATCTTGTTTCCTTCGTGGTCTTTAGTGAAGTGCAGGCACAGGTACTCTGTATCCTCCTTGATAGATACGATGTATTAGTTGTCAGAACAGTAATCTTCAAATGTCTTCGTTTAAGCTCCAGAATGCGTGCCTTTATGCTAACTTTCACCAAGTACTCCATAATTACTGCAATTCTCAAATACAAACGATTAAGTAACAATTCTTTGAAATAATTATACAAAATGGGTTAATTACATGGGATAAATGATGCTATAAAAGTGACGTTATTTGATGTCATCAGGTATACAGTTAAATATGTGTAAACTACAATTCAATATGAGATGTTCATAAGACACTAATAACATATCACATTCTTGCATTCTTCCACTTGACATGGTATTCTTACAAGGTACAACGTAAGGCTAGCAAAATAAATCTTATTAACTGTTAACATCATAATCATAAGTATCTCAACACAACAAATCACATAATATGGATTATGATGATTATACACAATATTGCTCGTATACTCCCTTCCATATATCAAGACATTGAGCTCATCATGACATATTCATAAGTTATATATAAATAACATAAAATCCATATATATGTTATGATAATACATACAAATTTATTACTCAAACACAAATGCATGCATAATAACATAATTAATAAGAAATAAGATCAGAAACACTTTATTGAGCTCAAGAATGTTAGAATATCATAATTAGTTATCAATGCAACGAAGACTCATTTTAGGAACATGTTATGTAAACGCCTTTAGTGGTAAACCCTTGGTAAGAGGACCCATAATCATTTGATCTGTACTAATATGTTCTAGATAAATTATTTGTTTTTGAATCTCCTCTTTCATGATAAAGAACTTTATATCCATGTGTTTTGCAGCTTTAGAGTACTTATCGTTCTTAGAGAGGAAAATTGTCACGGTATTATCAATGTAAATTTTTAGCGGCTTGATTATAGTATCGACAATCGCAAACCCTGAAATAAAGTTCCGATTACATAATGAATGAATAATAACCTTATAAAAACTAAAAAATTTTCCTTCCACGATAGACGGTACAATGAAAGATTGTTTGGATTTTTTTCCAAGAAATGACCGCTTAAGCCAATTGAAACATAAAGCCAAATGTTGACTTTTCATTATCCACACCCCTAGCGTAATCAAAATCACTATATCCAACCATTTATAAGTGATTAGACCTTTGTGGAATACTAGGGTTACTTTGATATCTATTGAGTATCAGATTGCAAAACAGAAGTCGAATCTACTACAATTTTGTAGATACATTAAGCTGCCCACAACTAAGCATAGGGAATGGTTTCTCTTTCCTTTCATTCCATGTCATTCTTTGGACATTGTTTAGGACTAAATTTGTCTCCCTTTTGAATTGGGACTATACCCATTCGAGTACTTGCTTATATTGAATATCCCAAAAAACAATTATTGATGTAGGTTTTATGAGACAATCCTGATTAGCCTTGATATGTCACGGAATTTTAAATTCTAGTCACCTACGATGCCTCACTCATATTTTCCATTTTACAACACCAGCTAAACTCCAAAGTTAATTTGTACCATCGATGGCAACCACCAAAACTGTTGGGCTAATTCAGTGCCTCATGATCTTTCACTTAGGATTTGAATACAAAATAACCTTAGTGTTAATAACCTTTAACATTTCAAGGTCACTGAGTGAACAGTCACTCAGTGAGTTGCCTTCAAGATGCTCAGCTTGAGTCTACAAGAAAGACTCTAGCATTCAGTGAGGCGGTTCTCATTGAATGAAGCTTGAGCTAAAGAAGAAGGTGATGGGTTCAGTGAGTTATGGCAATAGACTAACTGAACTCCATACGATCTCCAATAACTTAAAGACCCTGAAGACGAAAGACTAAAGAATAGACGGGAGAGTTTGAAATAGATAAGTCCAAGCTCTTATCTGTCTAAAGTCAAACCATCCTGAATAGGGAATAAAGACAAGGTTAGTGTCAGCACTGACCTTAGAAAGTGTGTTTGTCCCATACTTAGATTAGAGTTGTAATAGAGGTAAAGGTGTACAATATGTACTAGCCTATCAGCATTGGGACACACACTTATCACCCATGTGGGTATGACCCTACCTAAGTAGTATAAATAGAAAACGTCTTGTAAAGGAGTATGTTAAGTTTATGCATTTAAAGTCGTATCTTTCACAAACACCTACTCCTCCAATATCTACTAAGTCCTTGAGTAAGCTCAGTTGGTTAGCATAGTAGTCAGCTTTGCATAACACTTTAGGTTTATGCAAAGTTGTTAGTGAGGAGATTACACACACACACACACACACATACACACACATTGTCATTCAATCCCCATTGTAGTTCCGCATGCATTGGGGTATAATTCTTAACAAAAAGAGTTAAACGCTGAAAAGTTATTCTTGTGTCTTTTACTTATTGTTTATCTTTACTTACACAAAACCTTTTCAATGAAATTAATATGTTACTTTAATTTCATGTCATGAGTTAGTAAAGCTTAACTTTGTAGTTAATATTCACCAACTAAGAAGGAACAACAAGTGGTATCAAAGCAGAAGGTTTATAAAACTTTTAACACTTAAATCTGCTTAAAGTTTTTAAAATCTAGATCCTAAAATGGCTGCTGAAAGTACTGTACCCTAACTAGTTGACAAAAATGGAGGTAGCTATGCTGCTATAGCTCCCAAACTAGAACCAAGAAAATTTAGTAAGTGGAAAAAGCATATGCTTTGCTACTTAGCGAGAATGGAACCTTACTACATAAAATGTATTAAGGATGGTCCATTTCAGTCAAAAACTACTGAAGGTGCTATAAAGCCTGAGATTTAATGGACCTTAGATGAGAGGAGGGTGGTCGTTCAAGACCAACGCCTTAAAAGCATCATTATGTCATGTCTAACAGATGACATAATAGAGTCAGTCATTAGCTACGAGACAGCTAAAGCTACATGGACTAACTTGGTTCACAACTTTGAAGGTCCCTCAAATACCAAGGAAAACAGGATCATAGATCTGAAACTTAAGTATCAAACTTTCAGGGTTAAACCCTCTGAAAGTCTCTCACAGACCTATACCCATTATAAGACTCTGCTCAATGAGCTTACCAATGATGGTGTAAATCTCTCTAAACACAAAATCAATGTTGGTTTTGTGAACAGTCTCCTTGAGAAATTGTTATTCTTCTCTCAGGGACTGAGAAACGACAATCATACTCAGACCCTTGACCTTGCTGATATCTATGAAAGGTTTGTTTATGAGGACAACCTTATCCAAAGAAGGTATTCATACAGCAAAAAGGCCCTCGTTACTACTCCCTCAACTACTCCTATTTCTATTGCTTTCTTCTCTAATAATGTTATACAAGATTTCTAAGAAAATTATGACGATGAGGTAGATGAAAGAACCAGTGAGGAGTATCTTAGAGATCTTGATGTTAAGTTTCACGAGGGAGCCTTTTTGGCAAACTCAAAACGTTTTATAAAAAGAAGAAACAAGTTTTCAAATCAAAAGGCAAACGAAAACATTGATTGTTACAAATGTGGCAAATTTCTAAAACGTCTGAACCTTCTTACAAATCATCAGTGTCAAACTTCTCTTCAGTGTCAAAAGGTTTTCAACCCAAGTTTACACCAAAACTTATTCATTCTTCTCAACAAACTCAAAATAGTCAACCTGAACCAAAAATTTAGAAGGACTACAATACTGAGTACAAGAAGATGAAAGCCAAACTTACACTCCTTGAGGCCAGTCCATCTACTTCTCAGAATCCTAAGACCTCTCAATCAAACAACAAAGGCCTAGTTGGCGAAACCTTTGATTGGGATGAGGAAGAAGTCTCAGATGATGAAGAAATGACACAAGTCAAGGTACTAATGGCTCTAGCTGATGATGAGCTCACTGTGGGAAAGAATCATGCTCGCAATGGTGAATGGATCGACATCACCATGAGAAAGGTAAATATTCTTCTTTCTATGGATGAGGATGTTGATTGGCAAAATTACCTTTAGTACATTAATGTTGATCTTAAGTATGTTAAAGAGAAAAGATTAAATTTATTATCAAAATATAACAAAATTGTTTTTGAATTAAATAAGTGTAGAGATGATTTACTAGTTTTAAAGCAAGCTAAGTTTAAAGCTGTCACTTTTCAAATTCAAAACACTGAACTCACTAAGTTAAATCATGATCTTCAAGAACAACTTAAAGAAGAAAGAAAGATCAATGAAAAATGGCTAACTCGCACAAAAAAGGTTAGTCAAAGCATCATGAGAAAATCCTAAACCAAAAGAAGAAAATTCTTAGGGGAGAATTGCTCACTGAGCTTTCATCCAAAAAGGATGTCAGTGAAAACCTTTTCATTCCTGCCTTCATGGGTTATGACCATGAAATGGTCCTAAAATTCAAAGACTGAGTTAAAATACACAACCCTGACAGCAAACTTCTAAACTTTATTACTAGAAGAATTCTAGTCCTTGAAAGCCAAGCTGTTAATGAGTATCTGAAACCCACTAAGGTATCAAGTGACCCTAAATCATCTAAAGATTCTGAATCAGAATCTCTCACCCCATTACCTCCCTTGAAAAATCTTCAGGAAGCTTCTCCAAGCTCTGAGGTAATGTCATTGACCTATCAACCTTACTCTTTAAAAGGTTAGAAACCATGCTTAGGTATCATGAAACATACAAAGCCTGAAACACAAGAATATTCAAGCAAGAGTGTTTTAGGACCTATCACTATTAATGATATTGAGCCTGTCACTCCTTCAGTTCCTACTGAATTCAAAAACACTGAACAAGAATCAAAAATCAATGAACTGACTAAACTTGTTCAGATTTTAATGGATGAGAAAATTAACTCCAAGTCTAATAAACAAAAACCTGAGTCATCTAACTCAAGAAGTTCATCCAAAGTAAGTAAAGATATTAAGTCTAAAAGTGAAAACACTGAATCATCCAAATCAGGTAGACCAAAACCTCTTCAAAAACTTATGAAAGTGTAAATTATGTCACTATACCAATCACTCAACTGATGATTGTTATATAATTCTCTACTGCATGAGGTGCAAGAAGGAGGATTACAGGACCTCCGATCATGACATGTATACTGCTTCACTAAAAAGAAGTGAAAACTACAAGGCATAGCCTTATCAGTATGCATATCCTTCCAAACAGATCCTAAAAGTAAAGGCAAAGCCTTTCCCACCATGCACACATTGTGGTTTCAATTATCATAGACTTGATGATTGTAGAAACTACCCTTAATGTGAAATTTGTAGAAGTTATGATCACTTTACCTCAGGACATAATCGTGTCATTCTTGTTAGAGGAGGAGCATTAGCTGAGTCTTCTCAGTCTAGTGAGTCCTCAATCGGTGTGAGGTGTAACACATGTGGAAGCACTGTACACTCCACTAATGACCATAATGATTTTGATCACTTTAAATAAGGTGAAAAAATGCAGGCCTCAAAAGCTAGAGAGCCCACTAAAAGTGGGTTCACAAGAGAAACCAATCCAAGTTAAATATTTGAGCAGAGATACATCAGGGACCCCATTTGGTACCTGGATAGTGGATGCTTAAGGAGTATGATTGGTGTCAAGAGTTATTTTCATAAATATGTAGAGCAACCAGGTCCTAAGGTAGTGTTTAGTGATAATTCATCTTATATTACTAAGGGATATGGTTCAATAAACTGTGGTGGTATAATTTTCTCTAAAGTAGCTTTTGTAAATGGTCTTAAGTACAATCTAATTAGCATTAGTAAACTCTCTGATGCTAAATATATTATCCAGTTTGATGATAAGCAAGGAACAATCTTTAATGCTAACAAAGAAATTATGCTGATAGCCCCAAGAAGAAATGATGTATATGTCCTTGACATGTCATCACTGACTCCAAATAGAGCATGCTTCTTTGCTAAAGCCTCAGAATGTGTAAACTAGCTTTGGCATAAAGGCTATCACATCTAAATTTCAAGAACATTAATAAACTTGCAAAACAAAACAAAGTTCTTGGTCTCACTTCTAGTTTATTTTAAAGATAAACCTTGCTCAGCATGTGAAAAAGGGAAGCATCATAGAGCTTCATTCAAAACTAAACAAAACTTCTCTATCAGGAAGCGTTTGCATCTTCTTCATATGGATCTCTTTGGACCAGTCAGTCCAATGTTTATAAATCATAAGAAGTATACCCTAGTCATTGTTGATGAGTACTCAAGGTACACATGGGTTTACTTTCTCAGGAAGAAGAGTCAAGCACCTGAAATGTTTATGTCTTTTATTAGGATGGTGGAAAACCAAAATGATGTAAAAGTTAAACAAATCAGAATTGATAATGGGACAGAGTTTAGAAACCATGGGCTTGAGAGTTTTTGTGATAAGAAAATAATTTCTCAGAACTTCTCTTCTCCCTATACACCTGAACAAGATGGTGTAGCTGAAAGGAAGAATAGAACTCTCATTGAGGCTGCTAGAACAATGCTGAATGGATCAGTACTCTCTAAGCATTTATGGACTGGAGTAGTCAGAATAGTCTGCTACACTCAAAACAGATCAATTATTATCAAAAGACATGATAAGACTCTTTGTGAGATATTCAGAGAAAGAATTCCTGATATCAGCTATTTTCATATGTTTGGATGTCTTGTGTTTATTCATAATTACAAGGATCATCTAGGAAAATTTAATGCTAAGGCTGATGATGGCTATTTCTTAGGATACCTTTTTGTCTCAAAAGCTTTCAGAGTCTTTAACGCAAGAAGACAAAAAGTTGATGAGACTTATCATGTTACATTTGATGAGAGTATGGAAGCCACCAGGTTTACCAATACATCAGTAGATGAGATAGGAATTGATGATTCCTCTAGATATCATCCTAATAAATTTATTCATGAGGATGACCCATCTAGACAATATCAAGCAAATTCTAATATCTCATACTATGTCATTCCTCATGGTTGTTCACTCACTGACTTACCTAAGAAAAACATGTTCCTAAAGTGATTGCTCTAAACGAGCCTGATATACCTCATACTGAGGATGCTGAAGGTCCTCCTGACCTAATCAACGCTGAAGAAACTCATGAACAAAATGTTCAGGATGAACAAATTATAACCCAATCCACTGAAGGTCTATCATGGAACAATACTAAAGTCTTAGTGTCTATCATTGAATATTTAGTCCTTGATGTCCCTCAGTCTCAAATAGCCAATCAAGCCTCTATAAGTTCTCATCTTGTTCCTTAGGATAGATGGTCAAAAGACCAACACATTGAACTTGTGAATATCATTGGTGATCCTGGTGAAGGCATGCTTACAAGAAGCATGGCTACCAAGCTTATAGCTGCCTCAACTAGTGAATGTGTATTTGCTGACTTTCTCTTTGAGATAGAACCTAAAAAGGTGTTTGAGGCACTGAAGCACCCAGGATGGGTTGATGTCATGCAAGAAGAACTGAATCAGTTCTATAGAAACAAAGTATGGACTCTTGTTCCACTCCCTTATGAAAAAATAACCAAAGGCTCTAAATGGGTATTTAGGAACGAGAAAGATGAGCATGGTATAACCACCAAAAACAAAGCAAGACTGGTTGCACAAAGTTATAGTCAGGAAGAAGGAATTAACTATGATGAAACCTTTGCACCAGTGGCAAGGATGGAAGCCATCAGGATATTCCTTGCCTTTGCTACATACATGAACTTCATAGTTTTCCAAATGGATGTCAAAAGTGCCTTTCTGAATGGTAAACTGAAAGAAGAAGTCTATGTTAAATAGCCTTCAGGCTTTGAAAGTAGTGAGTTCCCTGACTATGTTTGCAAGCTTGATAAAGCCCTTTATCGACTAAAAGAAGCTCCCAAGGCATGTATGAGACTCTATGTACTTTCCTTATTCAAAATAAGTTTGCCAGGGGAAGAATAGATAACACATTATTTATCTATAAATCAAACAGAGATGTTCTCCTTGTTCAAGTGTATGTAAATGGCATCATATTTGGCTCAACAAGTTATAAACTTTCTAAACAGTTTGAGAAACTGATCACAAAGAAATTTGAAATGAGTATGATAGGAGAACTCCCCTACTTCCTTGGACTGCAAATCAAGCATGATGACAAAGGAATATCTATTTGTCAAGAATAGTACACTAGGAACTTACTCAAGAAATATGAAATTTCTAATAGTTCCTCAGTAAAAACACCCATGGTTCCTCCAAACAACTTAGAACCTGATCTTGCTGGCAAGCCAGTCAATGAGACCTCATATACAGGAATGATTGGGTCATTGATGTACCTAACTGCAACAAGGCCTGATATCCAGTTCTCCATAATCTTATGTGCAAGATATCAGTCCAATCTAAAGGAATCACATCTAATTGCTATGAAATGAATCCTTAGGTACCTGAAAGGTACTCCAGCCCTTGGTCTGTACTATCCAAAGTGTTCATGCTTTGATCTAAAAGGATACTCAAACTCAAACTATGATGGTTGTAATATGGATAGAGCAAGCACCAAATACTTGGTGGAAAAGTGGTTTGTTGGAGTGCTAAGAAATAGCAGTTAGTGGCTATGTCCTCAACTGAGGCTAAATATCTTGTTGCTGTTAGGTGTTGTGCAAGTATCCTATGGATGAAAAGTCAACTCAGTGACTATGAAATATATTACAAGATGGTACCCATCTTTTGTGACAACACCAGTGCCATTGCTATATCCAATAACCTAGTCCTTTACTCAAGAACCAAGTATATTGATATAAGGTATCATTTCATTAGGGATCACATCCTTAAGGGAGGCATTGAATTACACTTCATCCTCACTGAATATCAACTAGCTGATATATTCACTAAACCTATGGATGAACCTACTTTCATAAGACTGAAAGCAGAGTTAGGCATGCTAAATATTGATTGATCAGCCTCCCTGATCAAACGTGTTTAGTATGGTGTATATTCTTCTCTCCCTGATACCTTTTTACTGAAATATATATGAACCCCATAACACTGAGGGACACATTAAATGAAGTAACTAAATGCTCTAAGTCTTTAGTTACTTAATATCCTAGGTTGGTGACTGAACACGTTAAATAAGGAACACATATTCCTTATCTAACTGTCATCCAACAGTCGTGGGTCCCCACTTCTTCCATATAACACTCAAATAACCCACCATGCATTTGATGCGCACTCCCATAAACATGATCCCTTCCCAATATGTCTAATCAAACGAATTTTATCCGTTATCCATACGTCATGCCTGTAAAAGTGCATGTCAATGAAACGGCATAACAGTAGCCAAAAAAGGAGGAATCGTGCAAGTGGTGGGTGGCAACATTAAATGCAGTTACCAAACCTATTTTAACTTTTTCAAAAATGAAAATGTTAGAAATATTAAAACCTTTTCACATCCACCTATAAATAACCCAACCAAAGAAAGCACACACACAATACTTTTCAAAGGAAAGAAATCTCTGCAAAAATTTGCTCTCAAAGCTAAAGTGTGTGTTCTTTACATTTTTCTAGGTAAAATTTTTTCATCAAACCATTTTTCTTGATCAAAGTTGTAAATCTAAGATATCCATCTTAGCATTCCTATAACCTTGATAACATATCACTTATTTCATGACAGCGATCAAAGTCAGACTCGATTTGTGATCATTTGGTAAGTGATATATTGCCATTTTCCTTTTTTTCTTAAAACTATAAAAATGGCATCAAACCAAGCAATTAAGTATGCCCCTCAGTATGGTGACATAACTGTGGATTCCTTTGTTTTTCACAACAAAAATGTTGTGGGTATCTTTGGTTATCCAGAAAATGCCCCAGCCTACCATGATATTTGCAAATATTTAATGAATTGCCCTTTGGCTGAGGCTTTTACTAAATCACCCTTAGTGGTGTACCAAAACCTCCTCAGGGAGTTCTGGTGCATTGCCATTGCCTCTCACCTAAACCCACCTACTGATGACTCTGAGGCTCGTCCTCTTAAGGAGTATTTAATCAAGTTTTCAGTGATGAATGGCAAGAAGCCATTAACCATTGACTTCAAAGCCTTTACTGTATCCACTGGACTTGATTACGCAAAAGGAAAATATGTGTCTCATCCCTTTACTAAGGAAGTAAAGGCTGAATTGGCCAAGATCGTTGATAATCCAATTCTATTAGATAGGACACCCTACCTGAAAATTGCATATCTTGTGGCTTGGAGAATTCTGTTAACATTTGTTGTTTAGGTTCTCGGTGGGAACTACTCCTCTACTGAGCAAGTGAATTCAATTCAGCAGCTCTTTGCATATTGTCTCCTTACAAGGATAAAGGTAGACATAAGATAGATCATTTATAGTGATCTCATAACCAGGCTCATAAACAAGTCTAGGCAAAAGTATGTCTCCTATCCTAGATTTGCCTCTTGTGCCCTAAAAGTGTTACTGGGTTCCAATTACACTCATGATAAAAGTTTTGGGAGTTATCCTACCATCCTAAGTAACTCAATTTTTTTAAGGACCCATCCAAAGTCACACCTATTGAATTGACGGCCTTCATGGTTGCTGTAAACAACCATTAAAAATCAGTGAACCCACTTCCTTTTACTATCAAGAAGAAGAAAGGGAATCTTAGACTGTGACTCCAACCTTACCCTAGTTACAGGGCCCTAAGGATTCAGGGTCACTGCCTCAAAGGAGGAAGAAACCTAAGTCTAAAACATCACCTCTTGAGCTAACAGAGGATTCTGAGCAATCCCACTCAATTTCCTTAGGGCACATACCTGATCCTCAAGATCTAGAGAGAAACAAACAACTCACTGGTACGGGATTGCCTTCCACTCAACTCGATGAGGGCACTCGTAAATTACAGCTTTTTCCTGAGGGTACAAGATCTGATCCCAAAGACTCAATGGGAAACAAACAACCTATTGATACAGGATTGCCTTCCACAGTTTCTGATGAAGGTACGATTAATACCACACCGTTACCTGAAGGGACACGTAGGGACAAAGACTTAGAAGGATTGTGAAAGAAACAAAGAATCATAGATCCGATGATCTTGGTAACTCAAACATGGAAATAGCCATGTTTAGAGAGAGAGAGTAGAGGGAGAAACTTAAGATGTAAAATAATATGGAAAAGTGAAGAATAAAAAAGCCTCAACCCCTCTATGGAAGCCTTGGAGGGGTATTTATACCACCACACATTACATAAGAATCCTATATTGACTAATCTAGTCCCTGTATGTGGTGATATGGTAAACAATGGTAATTCCGTAAATGTCATCACGTAAAGTGAATTCCTAACAATCTTTCCCCACGAGATGATATACAGAATTACTTACAATATTTTCCTAACAAGTACATAATGATTAAGAACAAAAACTTCTATGAAGCTTCTAATGCTGATGATGTCTTCTGTGGTCTTTGACTTCAAGTCTGCACTCCAACAAATCATCTTTGTAGTACCTTGTAGGAGAAATATTGTAATAGGCACGAACTAAGTAACCCCATATAATTCTGGTTAAGGAGAAGCTTCTGAATTAGCTTCCTCCTAATTAATGCCATATATTCTTCATTTAGAAGCTTTCAAAGCTTCCCCTAAACTAGCAATCCTCTCTTGAGCAGTTTTAAAGCTTTCTTACAAGCTTAGAATAATTAAGTGCGCAGCGGAATTAGTAGGATACCACATCAAATATTACTGCTTCTTTAAGAATAAGCTTAGTGATTGATCATTCGGGGAAAACATTAACAAGATCAGCAACATATCTTCTCACACTTGAATAATTCTTCACACAACTCTTCCCCCTGGAATTTCAAATAATGCATACTACCTTTCACAAGATATCACTTCCCTTAAGTAGTTGAAGAAATGCACCCAAAAGCCATAAATTAAAGCTCTGATTTTCTCTGCGGTTATGACATTAGTCTTCCCGGCATTGCCTAACCAAAATATTTTCAAGAAAGATAACTTATTAAAGCTTTCAAGAAAAAGGAAGGCAAAGGCTCAAGTGTATGTCTTCCTTCCCCCTTGCTAGTTTTGATAACTCAAAATCAGCAAAACCTTGTACGCATATATACTTGAATACATGTGTGAGGAATAAATAAGGTCAAATCTATCCTATAAGAATCAACTGTTGATCAAATCTCTACTCATAAACTCTCTCTGACTATCTTTTTACCAACCATTTTGTAGGCTATTTAAAGTGACCATTGATGGAGTAAACCCGATAAGGCAAACTTGAAACTAAAGTAGAATTCCTTGTTCTTGTGACTTAAGCTTGCAAAAATGTTAGAAGAATGGTGTAGAGAATTTGTGCTCCAAGCAAATCTCTAAGTACTCTATACTCTCAACTAAGAGGCATAAGAAGTACAACACCTCTTGAAACTATCTACATCGTCTTCAGCGTGTGACACTGAGTACTACAACGTAACTCCTTTAAGTAATAGTTATCCAGGTCTTCAACCATCCACCCTGACTTCTGGAAACTAGATAAACCAAGTCTTCAACTTAAATCTTAAGCACAAGCAAGTTATCATTGAAAGTCATGCATTCAACCAACCCCGACTTCAAGATAAAATAAGTACATGCCTTCGTGAAATCCAACTTCAATATTAAACAAGTGATACCCGATCAACTCCGTAGTCACTTAAAAAAATTAATTCCAAATCTAGCCTTTAAAATTTAAGTTCCAAAGATTCTTTGTCAAAATTGATCCCGGTCTCGTCACATTGTCACTTTGTCATTTTGAAGCACAAATGTAACCATTAGCCACTAAATATAGCAAAGTCATCCCAAGTGACATTTAGCTAAATTTAGTTTTAATACGAGACAATTAACACTTGGTGTTACACCCGGCCCAAAGATGTGATTTGGTCACGTCACCACAAACCTCTAATATAACCATAATCTATTTTTAGTTAAATATAACAGCCCAATACCCTTAATGATTTTCGGATGTAAACATCACAGCCTAATCTCTTTCAATTATTAAGGCCCAATGCTCATTATGATAACCAATCAGCCCAACTTGTATTGCCTCAGGCGCCCCAAATTTGAGACACAATAGTCGGCCCAAGGTTTTGAGCATGTCTGATCCAACAAAAAGACACAGACCTAATCCTCATGATAGATGCCCTAATTATTCTCATACCCTAATCACATTTCTCACAATCTTCGCCCTAATCTTCTCTTTGAACGGAAACTACCACAGATCACCATCTTTATATCTCAAAATGAAAATAGATCAAAGAAATCAATCCCACCTCTTCCTTTCACAAATACATTAAGCCTTATATCTCCTATTCTTTGTAAACACACTAACAACCACACCAATATTCACACGAATTAAAACCAACCTTTTTAATCTTCGAACCATAAACGGTTATAAAATGGAAAAGATGAGTGAAATTATTTTTCCATTTTATTGTTCGAACCATGAGCACAGAAACAAAGAAGAAGGCATCAAGATCGTGTAAACGGTCTCGGGTTGGTATTCTTTTGTGCTTTCTTGAAACGAAACAAAGAAATAACTATAACCCATTTGTTATAAGTTATTCTTTAAGTTCGAAAATTAAAAAAATAGTTCCCTTTGGAGAACATAAGATCGATGATGATAGTTTCATTTGTGTTATAGATCTTTTGAGGTCTTGATATAATTGCATGACACAAAAAAGTAAATCTGAGATCAATTAGTTATTTTAATTTTTAGTTCGAGTCATGTTGGAAGATGTGATGGGATAGGATTAGTAAATAGATTTGTGATGAGGCTATGACGATGGGTATATATGATTAGATTGATTATGGATTTGTTTGTTTTGTATGTAACGAGGCTGTGATGGTTGTTGATTTTTAATCGTGGTATGTCCCTCACTTTTCTTGTCTTATCTGTTTGGGTTTGACTCAGTGAGTTTGACCCGGTCAACTCGGTAATTACCGAGTTGACTCGATTTGGGTTAGGGGTTGTATAACTCGCCTAAGCTTGATGTATACTTTGCCCCGTATAACTCGCCCTATATACACGTATAACTTGCCTGTTACATGTATAACTCGCCCCACTTGAGTGTATAACTCGCCCAAAGGTGAGTATATAACTCGCCTAGCTTTGCATGTATAACTCGCCCACCATGAGTGTATAACTTGCCCAAAGGTGAGTGTATAACTCGCCTGTCCTTTTCTTGGTCTACACAAAAAAAACAAAAAACTGTCCTTTTAGGTAGAATAACGGATCTGTGTTTTCCTGCTTCTTTTTCATAAAATTTTAGATCTGAGTTTTTCTTACAAAATCAGTTAAAAAACCAGACATAATAAGCTTCAAAAATAAGCAGATGGACAATGAAACAAGCTACCAGATAAGCTTAAAAAAAGACGAAATCAGCTCGAAATATACAAAAAAAAGTCGAAAATAAGCACTTTAAGGACTCAAGAAGCCACGAGAATAAGCCAAGATTAAGCCTCTTAATAAAGTTGATTCTTCAAGTTTTTGCTTTTTGATAAAAAGCAAAGAAAAACTCAACCGAAACTGTATCAAGCTGTATTTAGAAAACCCCTTGTGAATAAGCTAAAAGTAAGCTGTTGCCCCAATATCATCCCATGAAAATGTAAACCCAATAAGCCATAATCACGAAACCAACACACATGTGACAGATTTTTAGACACATAAAAACGTGACAAAAGATTTGAGACTAAATGAGACCAAACGGACCATAAAAAATCAACCCGGCCCAAGAGTGTAACCACGTCTCTTGATACCAATTGAAAGAAACAAAGAATCATAGATCCGGTGGTCTTGGTAACTCAAACATGGAGATAGCCATGTTTAGAGAGAGAGAGAGAGAGAGTAGAGGGAGAAACTTAAGATGTAAAATAATATGGAAAAGTAAAGAATACAAAAGCCTCAACCCCTCCATAGAAGCCTTGGAGGGGTATTTATACCACCACACATTACATAAGAATCCTATATTGACTGATCTAGTCCCTGTGTGTGGTGATATAGTAAACAATGGTAATTCCGTAAATGTTGTCACGTAAAGTGAATTCCTAACAGATTGAAACTACCCACTGATATGGAACCACTAACCAATCCTGTTGCTGATCCCTCAGGAACTGATGCTGAGTACCAGGCTGACCAGACCCAGTCAGCTAGATTGAGGTATCAGTCCTTGACCAAAAATGAAGGAAAGACTTCTTCTGAAGTGTAGCCGAATTCTGAAACCTTGCAACTCAAAATTTTTGCTAATGTCCAAGCCTTGCTGCTTTCTAATGATGAATTACTTCAAGAGAGTGATGATGAAGATGTGTTTGAAGCTGGAGAAAACATGGATGAATATACTTAAGCTGATAAAGAAGAACATTAGTCCCCACCACCAAACAAAGAACAACCTAAATCATCTCATGCTCAAGAAACAGACTCTAACTCTTCTTGCCTTGATGCTCTAAGGAAATATAACAACATTTTGCCGCTCACTGAAAGACAACTGGTAAAGTATCTTAGAAAAGTTTCTAGAGTGTTGTGCGACAGGATAACTGAAGATCAGTGGGCACAACATAAAGAAGTCGTAGTCTCTTATGCTGTCCTCAGGGCCTCCATTGAAGGATACTATAAAGAAAATGTTGATCATAAGGACCAAACTGACAAGCTTGTTCATGCAACCATGGATTGTCTTGACAAAAATAGCACTGAAAGGGCTGATCTTCTCAAAGCTTTAAATGGGGTCACTAAGACACTCAAAGTTGTTCAGGAAGCTGTTAAGGATGATCATGCACTCAACAAGAAGGTTATTTGAAGCTACTGAAGCCTACATTAAGAATTCAACGCGTCTAAATGAACTGCTCACACTTATCAAGAACTTTGACTTCCAAGGTTTGAAGTCCTTAATTGAATCTCTTCAGGCTACTGCTATCAGTCAGGATCAACACTTAGCCGCACGGGCTAAGTCATCAACTTCCATGGCTTGGAATCTTGGTCTTAGATTGACAGCTATTGAAAGTTCTCAGGCTAAAATCAGATATGAATCTCTTCTCTCAGGCAAGACACTTTAGATATAAAATCAATGATGACAGAGATCTACAATGCCTTTAAAGGCCAGCCTTTTTTTGCTCCCTCGGATAGTGTTCTTACAACACTTGCTATCACTGCAACTCCAGCAGGTGTTGAGGGGGAGAATGTTGCTAACACTACTAATAAAGAACCTTCTTCTCATACTGAGGGGAGCATGTTGCTATGGAGGATGATACTAAGAAGCCTGAGTCTGACAAAGCTAAGAAAGAACCAACAAATGCAGTTCCAATATCAACAGTTAAACCCACTGAAACACTAACATATGAAGTTCCACCAATTACCATAATCATAAGCACATCCTAACCTGAAAGCTCACAAGTTCCTCAAAGAGAAGGAAAAGGGATTTCTAGTGATGAACAACTGAAAGTCAAAGCCAAGCTTGTCAAAGCCAAGCTTGTCAAAGCTTCAACTGTTATTTGAGAGGACTTGATGAACCTATCAGGGTTCCTTATATGATAAATAGAAAGATGTACCATCACCAATGACGAAATCAATGCTCTCATAGAGAAAGAGGATAAGATCAAGAAGGATGTTGAAGAAGCCAAGATGTTTGAAATGACCAAGACTGAAGTGATCAAAGTTGTTCAGGAAGAGGCTGAGAAGATTGGAGTTGACCCTAAGATAATTGTTAGTGTACAATTAGGTGAGAAGTTCAAGAAAGCTCAGGATGTTGAACATCAAGTCCTCAAGAGAGAGCATTCTCAAAAGGTTAAAAGACTGATGGAGCTCAACAAGAAAAGAGCTGAGCAGTACATGTGGACCATCTCCAGCAGACTTAAGCCAGAAAATTCATCCAAACTCCAAGCCTGCAGTACTCACAGTCTTTAGTTATGTAAGATAAATCCAACACAACTATAGTAGAAACTTTGTTTGATAATACTAAAGATTATGTGGAATCTAATCTTTAATATAAGAAGAATTGTTCAATGAAACAGTAATTCTAATGAACACACAGATTAACAAATAAAAGCTTCAATATATTAATACGAATACTCTAACCAGTATTAGGGTTACAAAACCTTGAAGCTATGAACAACTCTATAACTGACTCATTTTGGGTACAATTTGTGATACCAAACTCTATGCTCTAGGACCTCTTTTTATACACCAAGGAGTCCTAGTCGATTTACAATATATTACAAAAACATAGAATATTCTTAAAGATCCATTCTATAAATAACAATCCGTATCAACTAAGTAATCTTAATCTTTAAGCAATCTTTATCTTCTCTGAGCAGCCTTTATCTTTTAGCAGCATTAACTTTTAATACCAACAGTAGTAACTTTTGTACCATCAGCACTAACTGTGTACAAGCAGCATTAACAACTTAGAATATTTTCTTCAATCATCATCATCAGTACTAAGTTACACTAGTAGTACTAACTTTACTCTAGCAGTACTAACATTACTAGCAGTAGTAACTATCAGTACTAATATACACTAGCAGTAGTAACTAGCAGTACTAACTACTTAGCATATTTTTTATCAAGAATACTAACAACACTAATTTATGCTTAGCAGTACTAATATATACCTTAGCTGCAGTAACTTCAAGAACATCATGAAGTCTTTTAATCCCAACAATCCTCCCATAAACTTGATATTTATCTTCAAAATCATCAAGTTTCTTCATTAAAAGCTTCATAATCACCAGGAGGATGCTTCTAAACACTTCATTGATTCTTGAGTTACTTTGTAATGAGCTTAAGAAGTTGATAACACATTTCATTCTAATGATCAGCTTGCAGCTTCTTATTGAGCATTTCTGTGATTGTAGCAGGTGTAAGGGGATATCTCTTCTCTACTAACATAAAGACATGCAGACTTGAAAACCTTACAAAGTGTACTCCACATGAATCAAATAGCTTCTAAACCATCACTTTGTTTCCTTGTAGATTCCTCCATACTAGATCTTCTACATGATGTTCAAACATTGTCTTTAGATCACCTCATAGCACTCTCTCATAGCCCTCTTTTGGTCTTGTATACCCATGCTTAGCTTTAACTATTTTCCATAGAGTTTCCAAATCTTCCCTGTCAAAGCTTCTAAGTATATGAATAAAGGTTGAGTACCTCTTTGAACTTCCAACAGCTCTTATAATTTGATAGTTGTTGATCTTTCCTTCTTTAATGATCTTGTAGTCAACAATGCTTGGAGGCTTAGTAGCTAAAGGTATAGCATCAATTGCTACTTCCTCTTTATCAGAAAAAACTTCCATTTGTTTTTGAAGTTCAACTGTTTCTTGATCATCATCCACCTTTTGGTTCTTAGCCTTTTCTTGTTCTAGCTCATCACCTGCTCTCTTTGTACTACCTTCTATCACTTTTGCTTTAGCTTTTTGTATACCTTTCTCCTTTTCAGTAACTTCTACCAACTCTGTTCTGAAGTCAACAAAGGTATTTTACCCTTTTCATTGCTTTTTCAAACAATTCTTGAATATTTGCAAAGGATTTGTTCTTCAAATCTTTGGGCTTCCATCAATCCATTTTCTTCATATAAGTACACATGATACTCCTTTGTTGAGCTTTTATTGGTGGTCTATTCCTTTTTTCTTCTACTCTCTTAGCTGCAAAGTGGTTTTTTCTTTTCTCCAAGAGTTGTTGAAACAGTGTAGCCTTCTCATCAACAGTCAACTCTTCTTGCTCCTTTACTTGCAATCTTTGAGCCAATTCATAATCAGTCTCAATCTGTCATCCCAAGCAATGTTGGCTTCTTCTACTTGTTGAGCTTTCTCCCTTGCAAGCCTATCTTCTTCATCAAACTTTGCTTGTAGCCTTAAAGCATTTTCTTTATTTTTATTGATCTTTCTTCTTCATCTTCAGAGGTTCTTCAACCATTATACCTTTACCCTTGTCCTTTAAAGGAATTGTTGTTGTTGTTGTTGTTCTTGATTCACTTGGTTCTTGAAGAAGAATTCCTTTAGTAGTTGTTGTTGTAGCAGTAGTAACCTTAGGTTTTATAATTTTCAATTCTGCCAGTGCTTGAGCCAAAGTAATGTCAACTTTAGTTATTATGGCAGCACTAACTGGAATTGTACTGGCAATACTAACAGCAACATCAATAGTAGTAACTACTTCACCAGCAGTAGTAACTGGATTAGCAGTACTAACTTCCTTAACAGGAACTTCTTTTTCAACAAACACCTCATCACCATGTAAATCATTTACATCAAACATTTCAGCATCATGAACATTCTCTAGGGTGATGTCTTCATTAGCATCAATATCATGAATTTTCCTCGACTGTTTGGATGCATCCTCCTGATCACCCAAACTAGCTTCATCAGAGGAAACCACTCTTGCAAGTCTACCAACCTTGTGTAATCTTTTGAGCTTATGAGTTCTTGACCCTCCTTTCTTCTCAAACCTCTTGCCTATTAGTTTCAAACTTGTAATCTCCTGAGCTTGAGCAGTCTTTAAAGTCTCCAAATCAAGAACCTTCTTTTGCAAGTTGGTACAAAGTTCCATCAATTTTTGAAGTTTCATAGACACATTCTTAAACCCAGTTTGAGCAATGGTGTCCCCCATGGTGTCTTGGCGCCTAGGACCACTACCTGAACCAATTCCCTAGGGACAAGGCTCATTAAATGTTGCCTTGGATCGGGTCTTATCTATGTTACCACTGTCCCGATCTGCATCTAAGCCAATAGCAGTAGTGGCAGCCCTCACCAAACTGTCATCCATCTCCTTATTGACAGCCTCATCTGCTACATGTATAGGATCACTAGGCTGAGGTACCTGAGTGTCCTTTCTCTTAGGCCTCCTAGACTTTTGTTTCTTTTGGGGTTGAGATGATGATGGTTGAGTAATGATGGGTGTGTGATGGGGATCAGTTGGCATTTCTGAACCTTCACCCATTTCTTCTTGAGCTTGAACCACCATTGTTGGAAATAAGGGTGCTACATTTCCAGAGAATCATTTTCCAACCCTTTTCATGTTTGCAAAGATCTTCTTAGTATGTCAGGGTGCATTATAAGTCCTGTTATGAGTTGCCATCCCTTCTAGTTGATTATCCAAAAAGACTTGTATAAATCTTGGATACATTAAGAATTTACCAGCATTATCCAAGTTCTTCACCATGCTTTCAAAAATATACTTGGAAAAGTTGAATTTTTGATTTGTGGCTAAACAGATAATTGTAGAAGCCATAGTGCTACTAAACTCATTCTATGCAGTAGTCTTAGCACTTAGGCATTGCAAAATGGTATGAATAAGGAATTTCCATTAGGGAGAGAAAAATGCTTTATAGAAAGTTAACCTTTGTAAAATTTTCTCATATCGCATTCTTGTAAGTTCTTCAAAAATGGTAGCATTTGGCAAACAATCCATACCTTCAGCATCTTCTAATTGAAGATTTCTTCTTACAATTGATTCAGTGATGACAATCTTCTTCCTATCTACTAGGGCTTGCAACTGTACTTCCCTATTAACCGTTTTTGCCTTGATAGTAGCCCAGAATTGTTTAATACACGAAACATAGATAGTGGGATTGATCGTTAGTGCATACTTGATAGGATTTGCATTAAGAAAATCAACAATTTTCTCAAACCCTTCACTTTCAATGGGTTTAGACAAAAATGCAACTGATATTTGCTTAATTGTATACTAAATTACCCGGGATTTTGCCTAAATAAAAGCCAAATAAATGCCAAAAGAATAGAAAATGTGTGCTTTTGTGTCCAAATGTGCAGGAAAGGATTGAAAAGACAAAAAGAAGCAAAAACGATCAAAAACCGACAAGAAACGGGAAAAAGACAAAGAGTCAAGAGCAAGACAAAGAAATCAGCCAGAAATCGCAGCCGGATCAGCCCGACACAGTCAAACTCAGTCAAAGAAAGAAATAAAGGAAGTCAAAAGCCAAAATCAAGTCAAGGGGCCATTATTGTCAAGTGTTCAAGGATTAAGGGCTTACTTTGAAGTTTAAAGATCAAGGGACTTAATTTGCCAAGTGTTGAAAGTTAATTAGTAAAGAAGAAAAGAGAAGAAAACTACACAAGGGCCGAATTTGCAATTTCTCAAATCTCTTTTAACACTAAGATTGGGCGGACAAAGAGAAACAAGGACGATTCTCTGCCAACTTCTCAACTTTCCAATAATAAGATAGCGGCTTTTTACAAACAGAAATACCAACCCAACGACTCCAACTGAATTTCCCGCCAAAAATCAACACACCAGTCCCGCGATTTTACCCAAGCCCCCGCTACCTTTTAAACCTCAATATTCGTATGTATGTAAGCTCTTCACCAATCACAAACCAACCACAGTGCAACCCATATTGGTCCGCAACACCTCCTAATCCAATCAAACGGCTCACAATCACTTCAAAAAGATCGACGTTGTGACATTTAAAGGCGAGCATTCTAGAAATTCTATGCCCTCTCTTTCACCCTCTTCTAAATAGCAGCTTTAGAGTTCATTTTTCAAAGTTAATATTCTTCTGTTTTGTTATCATTTACCTTTGTAATTTTCGTTTTTAACAAATTAAAGCTCCTCATTTTTAAGTACTTAACTTTTAGCTCTGTTAATCCATTCCTTTCAATTGAACCTTTTAATTCAGTAATAAAAGTATATTACAAAGTTCATTCTCTTCATTATTCAGTTTAAAGCGTTGAAATTCTCAACAATAAGGCTTTCTAATAACTCATAAAGCTTAATACACTATCATAAGCTAAAATTTAGCTAACTTTCTGTCTATATGCAATTCCCATTTCTCACCATTTTCATTCACTTATATTCATATCATGGATATTTTTGGAGAAATTTGAGTTCAATTTTTTTGAGGTAACAAAAGAAATGAGCTCAAATTAAGCATGAAGCCAGCTTATCTGGCCTTCTAGAGGCAAGGTGCCACATATAGGTTACTAGCATTCTTATATGTACTCACATCAACTAGAGTAGCTCTACAGTTACTAGACCTACCAAATTTCAGGTTAACATCTCTTAATTTCATTTATAGCATTCATAGCTTATTTTCCCTTGCTTATTTCTGTTAAGTATTCATTTAAAATTATTTTCCATAAGGATACTAGCTAAATTTGAATTGTTTTTCAGTTATTGTTGATTTAAAACTAGTACAGTATCATCACTTTCACTTTTTCTGTCAATAGTAGTTATAAATTAGCTTAGAGAGTAACTAGCTTTTTTCCTTCTTAAATAAGCTAGTAAAATTACTGCTTGAATCGCTTAACTGGTTAAGTTTAAGTATAAAGTAGCTAAAAAGTTTTTAGCCTGTTTTAGTCTTTTAAAAGTTTTTAAGCTCAATTTGTTTTGACAGAAAAATATAAGGCAGTGTTTGGTTTAAGCTTGAATTGACTCAAAAAGTCAATTCTATTTTGTCAAATCATTTCATTTAGCTGAGATAGCTTTTACAACAAAATTTTAAACAAAGTTAGAAGTAGTTTTTTAGAATTCCAAAAGATTAGAGTGTATATATCTTTATTAATGCACCAGGGGATTTTTGACAGAAAGAAGGTTGATTTTGATTAAGCTTTAACATGATAGTGTTCAATTTTAGCTAGTGTAAGTTTAAATATAAGTAGGAAGTGAGTTCAAAGAAGTTTATCTTACCTTAGGAATCTAAGCTTGCACATTGCATCAGCTGCACATTGCACCAGCAAGTGCACTTTTCAAATATAGCAAATAATGTGGCCATTTCTTACTTTGAAATTTTCTTATTTCCTTTTAGAATTTTTACAAGTCCCTTTAGCTAAGTTGATTTTAGATAAGTAGGTAAGCTTAGTTCCAAAATTTCAGCACCAAAGGTCTAAAAATAAGCTTGATAGCTTATTTGAAAAAAGCCTAAAAACAGTTTCATTGAACTTTGCATTTTCCAGCTTCATTTTCCTTCTAATATTGTTAACACTAACTAGGGGTTAAATAAGTATTATTTTAGAAAACCTTTAATATACACATCTTAATCTCAATAAGCATCTTTTATATTAATTTTCAACTAGTTTTGAGCTCACATCAATAAGCAAAATCCAATAAGATCCTTTTAATACATAGTAATCTGTAACAGCCATGGAATTTGCTTATTTTGTAGCTTAATCTTTCTGCATAACATAGGGGTTTTTTCATATTGTCTTTACATTAAAGTTGTAGGGATTAAGCAAATAAGCAACTTTGTAAGTTTAAGTTTTTTGCAAATTCTTCCAAAATTTAATAAAAATCCAAAAATAGAATACGCAAGGGTTCCTGTTTGGTGATTTTCTAAACCTCAGGTACCCGTTTACATTAGGATTGTAAATTTCGAGAATTTCCCGCCCGCCTAAACCCTGAACTTTCCTTAGCTTCACTTTCTATACCTGTCTATTCTATTTTCTTTTATTTCCTTTATATTATTTAAAAGTATTAATAGAAATTAGGTTAGATTTAATAAATCCAATTAGTTTGAAAAATAAAAAGTAGAATTAGGGGCTTTTATTTTTCATAACTTTCTGCACTTAATTAGTTTATAAAAATCATTTTTCCACATTTTTCTCATTAAATTTGTATTTTCTAGGAATTAAAATAGTTTTTAGTAATTCCTTTTTCTTAGATAAATCATATAAAATAGGAAAATAGTTGAAAAATTAAAATTCTTTTTGCATTAATTTTCATTTTAAATCTAGTATTTTTGAAAAATAAAAGAAAAATTTTAGTGTTAATTTTTAGAAAAAGTTTATTTTGATAAATCATTAAATCTTAGAAAAATCATAAAAAATTCAAAAATACATAAAAAATTCCAATTCTTTTTCCTAAAATTTTCATTTTAAATTTGTGATTTTTAGGTATTAATTTTGTTAAAAGTTGTTTTTTAGTTTTTAAATTTCAGTTTAAGCCTCGCGTTTTAATACATTTTGAGCTTTTAATTTCGTGCTAATTTCATTTGTTTTCTTTATCTTGCTATTACATTTGTAGTATAATCAACAAATCAAAAGTCTTTTATCATTCTAAGCTCGAATCCGAATATTCCAAATTCTCAATTCACGATTTCGTTGGGACACGACCCGAGGATAAGTAACTGTCCAAGGATAAAAATATAGCGAATTGTGTTTTCTTTAGTGAATTTTTACCCTTATATTTTCTCTGGTCAGAGAAAGATTTTGGAAAGGAATTCCTTTACAGGGATTAAAACTATATACGTATATTAAATTTGTTTGCTACACACGAACCAAATTTTGGCGCCGTTGCAGGGAAAAGTCGTGAACGCACTTATGTAAGAGTATTCGTTGAAGTAGATTTGAAGATCCTTCCTTTGGAAGTTATTTTGCTATTTTTGTATAAAAATAAAAAAGTTCATTAATTCGATTCCGATCGAATTAAGTAAAAAAAAATATATAAACTTTTGGATACTTATATCCACTTCAACCATATCTCCAATTAACCACCAAAACAAATCGTGAAGTCACTTGCGAGTACACGGACCTTAAGTATACAAACTAAAAGGTGAGTTTAATGAAAGTGATATCTATTATTCCTAAGTAGTCATTGCGGCTCGCTAAGCTTTTCCGCTCACTTGTGCGTACTCTTAGAGACTTATCGTGAAGCTTGTAATTAACGATTACCAAAAATATTTTTGTTTTCATTCCTAATAAATACTAAAAAAAAATTAATTCTCCCAAAAAGAATCTTCTCAATCTCAAATTCTTTTATGTATTATTCGGAAAAGCCAAAAATATTCTTCTTTTTCCTCTCATTTGTTTAATTCTAATCTTTCTTTATCCTCTACAAGACGTGTTAATTCTATGGGTTTAAATCTCGATCACAATGCCCGTTATCAATCAAAGAGTGTTTTCAACCTTTGGAAGTTGGTACACTAAAAGAGTGTTGTTCGATACGAAATCTTAAAAGACCAAATCATTGTTCCTGTGTCCGATTCTTTTTCAGATTGTGCGGTTTGTGGAACCCATCGATGGTCCGTATTGTCAAATGGATCGAACTAACCTCTTATACGTACGAAATTTGAAAAAGATTTGTTCACATATTGTGTTGATAATGGAGTTTTCCAAAATTTTCAAGATACTCCCGAGTCATCCAATGACAATACCAACGTTGTTAATGCTTCTCGAGAGCCAAGCGTTGTTAATCAAGACCCCGGTGTGAATATTTCACAAGATCCCCCACAAATCGATCATAATTGTTGTTATGAGTGCGGTGATTCATTAAATGGGATTTTTTGTCAAAAATGCATTTGTCAATTTTGTGGAAGAGGTGCTCATTTCGGTTACAACTGTCCACCAAAAGATCCGATCATTTCTGAGCCGGAACCGTGCTATAATCAAATTTTTGATTGTTTCCCACATGATTTACAAACTCTTCCTCAACAATATTTTTGTTGTGAAAACTGTGGAGGATCTCATGAGACTTACCAATGTCAACCGATGAACCAAGAGTATTTTTATTCTCATTCTCCTGGCTTTGACCAATATCAACCCCCGCAGTTTTCCGATGCTTATCATACTCCTCCGTTAAGCAATATGGAAATGCTACATGCTCTCAAACGATCTTATAGAATCAAATGAAAGCTTCTGATGAAGTAGAATCACATACCTCTTAATGAAAAAAGCATTCAGTTATTGCTTGAGCTTAGGAGAAATTTTTGAAGATCAAGCACGTATGTGAAGAAGAGCAAACTCAGCGTCCTGATATTTCAGAGCATTGTTGCAAAGTCTTCTAAGATTCCAATCCTTAATGAAAATCAAACCATTTACGCAAGACATTTCTAACCAACAATCCATAAAGATCAAAGAAAGAAAATCAGAGGATATGAGTATTGAGGAAATGATACATGAACAACAATTGGTCGATAGAGAGATTAAGGAAATAATAAATGATTTGGGTTATAAAAGATTTCGAGGAGAGGAGATTGATGAGGAATACGAGAGAGATTGTGAAATTAGAATTCAAAAACTTAAGCAAGATTTTAATATATGGGGAAGTGAAGTTCGAAAAAAGGAAAAAGCTTACGAAGATGAAAAGTATGCTGCTGCCTGACGTTACAATGCTTCTGTATACTTGGATGACGAATATACGATAATTTGGGATTTTAATCTGTTCATCACCGCAATACGAATCACAATTCCCGTTTCGCAAAACGAAGACCTAAGGCTTCCGCATCATAATGGGAGAAGACGAGCATATCAACAATCACTCCGGAAAGGAGGCATTAGTGTTCAGACCCCTTGTTTCAAACCCAGTAGTCCGATGACTTTAGTGTGGGGAGTGTAATTTGTTTCGACATTCTGAGGATTCACTTTTACGAGAAGTCCACAAGTAAGACTTGCTCATACTTGCTCCACTTTCTTTCCCCCCCCCCTCCCCCTTCCTTTCTCCGGAAATCGTTGAGTTTTTGTGTCGATGAAATGATACCACCAGACGAACGAATGAACGATTATGAAGAACGGGATTTTTCTTATATTGTGTTGATTATTAAGGAGGAAGGAGGAAGAGCATTGATTTCGACATTTCCCTAGATCGTTGACAATTTCTCTTCGAGAACAACAATAAGTCCAAAAAGTTATCTTTTCACACATTGAAAAGATAACGCTTTTTAACTCTCTCCCTCCTATTCACGAATTTCTCCTCCTATTCCGATATCCTCCTTAATTTGCCCTCCTCTACTATCCCCGTTGTGATCTTGACACTTTGCCTTTAAGGCGGCGGATGTCTTAAGTTTTTTTCGGATAACTCGATTACTAACGGGGTATCAGAAGTGACCTGATTCAGGGAGGAAACATACTTCTATTGATGATTACCCCTTGATACTCGATGATTCTTTCCCGAGAGTACTAGACATTTAACTTTTGATAGACGAGCCCAGTGATGGGCTGAAGTTAATGTTTTTTGATGGAAAATAACACAATGCAACTATTCTTACCCGGCGTATTGGTGAAGATGTTGTATCAACAAAAGGAAAGATAATCCTCAAATTCCTACCACGAATCATTTTACCAATTGTCACCTATCCTGACAGGTCTTACCCCGTAATCTATACTCTACGGGGAGTGAAGTAAAATTTTTAATCCGGGAGTCATTATTCTGATAATGAAGCATTTAAAGGACAAGGAGTTTCAAAAGAGTTAGCTCCATCTAAAGCTCTTTTGACTCTTGATGTTTTTGACCCACTCCACCCACCCTTAATGGACTTTAATGTTACCAAAGCATTTTCGTTCATTTTCTCTCTTGAAAATCTTTTCTAAAAAGTTTTTTGAACCCGGAATAAAAAATGCTACGGTATATCTTTCATATCTAGTTTGGGGAGGTTGTCATCTCCTGGATTTTCTTCACCATTGCTATTATCCACCATAAGAACCTAGTTTGGGGAAAGAGTCAAGCGAAAGGCGGACTCTATAATAAACAATCGCTTCGCGTGGAGGCACCCCATGTATCCTTTTATTTTTCTTTTTCCATTTATTTATCTAATTTTCTTTGCTTCCCCAAGGACAAAATAATTCGGGGCGAGTATAGCTTGAAACTCGTTAACAAAAACTAATCCGTTTTTAGAGAATGTCTTTGAGCTAACATGGAAGAAGAGAGGAAGCTTGCTCTTTTTCAGTCTCTTGTTGGTTTGGTTTGTTTTGTTCTAGGTTTGTTCCGGATTATGGAAGCTTCATGGTGTCAAATACATGTGGAAGAACAAAAGCAATTCCACAATTTCCATCGATGGTCTCCAATCTTCTCTTCATAACTGGGAAAACTCTTATCTCTTATCCTTGTCTTTATCGAACTAACATCTATTCTTTTGGTAAAACATGGCCTAAGAATTTTCAGTTAAAGATGACCTTTAGGACCCTATTATTTTAAACATTGAGGACAAAGTATTCATTTTAGTTTGGGGAAGGATATCTCGATATTGACTTCACTTCACGCAACCATGTTTGAATCTTTTTGAATTTCCTTTTGTGAAAAAAGTGAGAAATTTTAAATTTTTGCTTACAAGAAAAGCTCAAAAGAAGCTTAGTTTGGAAAAAACACCTCTTTTTTGGTATCCGTATGGGAGAAATAGGAGTTTAATTTAACATGAACGCGGGTTGAAAAAGCCCCTAGCTAGTTCTTTTAAACCTACCACCTTTGTGGGCCGAACTTTCAACAAATCCTATTGCTTTGGATTTTAAAAATGTGAAGAACAAGAAATGATGTAGTTAAATATAAGTGTATTTGTTAAGCAGCAAGGTTTATTTGGAAAACCTAAACGCATATATGAATAATTTGTGTCCTTTTTACTCCCATACGCCTAACAGCACATAATCATATACGTGCTCTTTTAATTTAGCTAAGGTCAACCAATGTCCTTTAGAAAAAGTCACACTTTGAAAAAAGAATTCTTTATAATATTAAGTAAGATTTTTGGTTTTCAAATTTATAAAGTTTGCTTTTTCTAAAATGAAATTTTTTCCGTTCATCAAAAAAGATAATTATAAAAAGATGCCAATGCAGCATTTCTAATGCAAATGCATTATTTTTTCAGTGCCAATGAAGCATTCGAAAATAATAGAATAACAAAACTATATGTAGTTTTTATATCGTTTGCGATCCATGTTGAGAGAAGACTCGGATGGGGTCGCAACCTAAGGATTAAAACTATGAACGTTTAAAACGGAGTATCGTTAAGGCATAACAACACTAGGGAAAGCGCGGCCCTAGGTGATGATTGCAACTAAGGGACTTTGGATTCTAGCTTTGTAGGAAAAGGTGTTGTCGCGATAACCCACAAACGTTAGCAGCGGAGTGGGGGTTCGAAACTAAGAACACCGGTTGTTGTTGCGATTATCCATATTTTTGGTAGAAAGGCCTAATGTAGGGGTTCGAAATCTAAAGAACAACATTCCTATTGCACAAGAGAAAAAATAAATTATGTACATGGAAAATAAAACAGAATGGTTTAAAAATTTCATTTTGCTCAAATCAATTTATATTGTTTGTGTCTCCTAATCTCTTTAGCTTTGAGTTGAGTTTCTATGTTATTAACATTTGAGCTCACAAGGCTTATATTATGTAAAGCTAGATGAATTTTCAACTATGAAGAAAAATATCTGATCTACTGGTTGATTAAGAAAAAGAGTGCATCCACATTCATAATCATTAATTTAATTCCCGGGAGTGAAAAGTTCACAATTGTAAGTAAATAAGAGCATATTCAATTGGATTTATAATGAAATGATCTTGTTTATCCAAGCTTGTTTAGTCTAATGAAAAGTCAAGCGATAGACGAATTTTCCTCTTTTGTGCTCTATTAATCGGGAGTAGCCTATTTCGATGAGCCCTAAAAGTTGCAAACTTTGCAATGATTGGCCATTAACTTGTTCCAAAGGATTACACTGACGAGAAAAGTGAAAGTTGTATCATAAAAGGTGAAATCATAATAGGTTCTAAACAAGGCATTTTGGGAACTTCTTAGTTTACAAAGTGTACACTTCAATAACATTGGCTGAGGACATCGACAATCCTTTAGTTTTGGGGAATTTTGATATTTGCTTAATTGAATACTAACTTATAACCCCGGGATTTTGCCTAATAAAAGCCAATAAAATGCCAAAAGAATAGCAAATGTGTGCTTTTGTGTTCAATTGTGCAGGAAAGGATTGAAAAGACAAAAAGAAGCAAAAACGATCAAAAACCGACAAGAAACGGGAAAAAGACAAAGAGTCAAGAGCAAGACAAAGAAATCAGCCAGAAATCGCAGCCGGATCAGCCCGACACAGTCAAACTTAGTCAAAGATAGGAATAAAGAAAGTCAAAGAGTCAAGATAAAGTCAAAGGGCCATTATTGACAAGATCTCACCAAAGTCTAAAGAGCTAATTGGAAGAGGTTAAAGATCAACGGACTAAATTGCCAAGAGAGTAAAGTGATTTTTTATAAAGAAGAAAATAGAAGAAAACAACTACAAGGACTGAAGCTGTTAAACTCCAAACTTGTTTTAACACTAGAAAAGGCGGGATAGAAGACAAGGACGATTTCTGCCAACTTCTCAAACTTTTCAAATAATAAGCGGCTTTTTAGCAAACAGAATAACAACCCAACGACTCCAACTGAATTTCCCGCCAAAAACCTACACAGCCCAATCCCGATTTTTACCCAACCCCGCTCCCTTTTAAACCCTCAATTCGTTTATAAGCTCTTCACCAATCACAAACCACAACGTGGCAAGCCCTTATGGTCCGAACGAGACCTCCTAATTAACCAATCAAACGGCTCCACAATCACGTTCAAAAGAATCGACGGTTGTGATTTAAAGGAAGCATATCTAGATATTCTACCCTCGTTCTTTCACCCCTCTTCTATAAATAAGGAGCTTAGGAATATCTTTCATTTTCAGAAGTTAATTTTCTGTTTTTTAGCATTTACTTTGTAATTTTCGTTTTTAAGCAAATTAAGCTCTCATTTTAAGTACTTAAGCTTTAAGCTCTTGTAATCATTCCTTTTCAATTGTACTCTTTTAATTCAGTAATAAAAGTTGATTTACACAGTTAATTCTTCTTTCTCATTTATCAGTTAAAGTGAATTCATCAATAAGCTTTAAATAAGCTCATTAGAAGCTATTACTTCTAATAAGCTAAAATTTAAGCTAAATCTTCCTGTCTTAAGCAATTCATTCACCATTTTCATTCACTTATATTCATATCATGGATATTTGAGAAGATCTCAGGATTGCATTGTACTCTCACAGAAACACATCCCAAGAGCTACAAGTCTTTGAAGACTTGTATAAAAGAGCCAAGACCAACCCGAAGACCACACACCCTTTTTACCCTGTTTTTTTTAGTTTAAATGTTTTAATTAAGTTTTTTCTTTGAAGCAAGTATTGTAACTCAGTTCATTTAAAAGTTTATGTTGTAATTTTTTCTATCTCTAATAAAAAAGGGTTTAAACTTCATTTTGCTTATATCACAGTTATTTGCTTAATCTTGTGCTTAATCTTGTTTCATTTAGCTTAGGCAGCCTATAGTAGTTATTGTTCTAAGCTCTCTCAGTTAAAATCCATTTAGATTTTATACTTGCAATTCTGTCATTTTTTTCTAGTATAATAGGCTAGGAGAGAAACTAGTGTATTTTTCTTAATAAGCTAGGCATTTAAAAGCTAAAATAGTTTCATTAGTTCAGTTTTAGCAATAGTAGATAAAAAGTTTTGGAGTTTAAGCTTTTAAATAGCTTTTAAGTGCAACTAAGTTTGACAGTTTTAGTTTAAGGCAGTGTTTGGATTAGCCTGTTTTTGACTCTTAAAGTCAAATGCACTTTGTTAAAACTCCTCATTCAGTTGAGTTAGGGTGATTTAGCAAGCTTTGAACAGGTTTTAGAAGTTAGGTTTTAATTTTACAAGTTCTAGAGTTTATAAACTAATATTCTGCACCAGGGTATTTTTGAGGATTAAGTACTCTTAGATTTTAAGAAACTTATGGCATTTTAGGGGTCACATCTTGATAAAGTACATTTGAATACATGTAGAGAGTTAGTTCTCAAGTTTTAGCCTACATCTTTGTCTAATGCCAAATGCACCAGCAAGCACTTCAATTTTTTTAGCATTCATTTTACCAACTTTCATTTTGATTTCTCTCATTTCCTTGTAGAGTTTAATTAAACCTTTTACCTAAATAAAACTCACTCTATTAGGTTAGCTTACTTTCAAAATTTCAGCACCAAAGGTCTAAAAATAAGCTTGATAGCTTATTTGAAAAAAGCCTAAAAACAGTTTCATTGAACTTTGCATTTTCCAGCTTCATTTTCTTTCTAATATTGTTAACACTAGGGTAATATTAGTTTAGAAACCTTTAATACACATCTTAATCTTCAATTAGCATCTTTTAGTTTTAATTTTCATCAAGTTTTGAGCTCTCAATAAGCAAAAATCCAAATAGCCCTTTAAAAACATAGTTTCTGTAACAGCCATGGATTTGCTTATTTTGTAGCTTATTCTTTTGATAAAAGTTCATATTGTCTTTATTAAAGTTGTAGGGATTAAGCTAATAAGCAACTTTGTAGTTTTAAGTTTTTGCTAATTCTCAAAATTTAATAAGCCAAAAATAAGCTCAAGTGTAGGGTCTGTTTAGTACTTTTCTTAAACCTCAGGGGTACCCGTTTCTTCTTTAGTGTAAATTTTACAAACTTCGCCCGCCTACCCTTAACTTTCCTTTAGTTCATTTCCTACCCTGTCTTTCCTATTTTCTTTTAATTTTCCTTTTTATTATTAATAGTATTATTAGTAATTAGGTTAGATTTTTAATAAATCCAATTAGTTGAAAAATAAAAAGTAGAAATTAGGGCTTTTATTTTTTATAACTTTCTGCACCTTTTTAGTTTCTAAAAATCATTTTTCCATATTTTTCCAATTAATTTTGTATTTTCTAGAAATTAAAATAGATTTTAGTAATTTCTTTTTCTTAGATAAATCATAAAAAATAGAAAAACAGTTGAAAAATTAAAATTCTTTTTGCATTAATTTTCATTTTAAATCTAGTATTTTTGAAAAATAAAAGAAAAATTTTAGTGTTAATTTTTAGAAAAAGTTTATTTTTGATAAATCATTAAATCTTAGAAAAATCATAAAAAATTCAAAAATCCCTTTATCATTCTTAACTCGAATCCGAATTATTCCTAAATTCTCAATTCACGATTTCGTTGGGACACGACCCGAGTAGTACAATACTTCCCGGATAAAAATATACAAATTGTGTTTTCTTTAGTGAGATTTTTACCTTATATTTCTCTTGTTTGAGAAGTATTTTGGAAAGAATTCTTACGGGATTAATACTATAAGTATATATAAATTTGCAACATCAAATTTTGGCGCCGTTGCCGGGGATCTCGTGAACGATTGTTGAAGAATATTCGTGGAAGTAGAGTTTCGAAGATCCTTCCTTTGGAAGTTATTTTGCTATTTTTCTATAAAAATATAAAAAAAAGTTCATTAATTCGATTCCTATCGAATTAGTAAAAAAATATAATAAACATTTGGATACTAGCTATCCATCTTAAACCATTCCAATAAACAACAAAACAAATCGTGAAGTACTTGCGAGGTACGACGGACCTTTAAGTTTACAAACTATAAGGTGAGTTTAAGGAAAAGTGATAGCTACTCTCTAAGTAGTCATTGCGGCTCGCTAAGCTTTTCCGCTCACTTGTGCGTACTCTTAGAGACTTATCGTGAAGCTTGTAATAAACGATTACCAAAAATATTTTTGTTTTCATTCTTAATAAAAACTAAAAATTGTAATTTCCCCAAAAAGAATCTTCTCAATCTCAAATTCTTTCTTTTTCTAGTGCATGCGCACTCGCTCCTCCTTGGAATACACAATTCCAAGAAGACGAATTGCGACGAACTTGACACGACAAGAGCAATCCCTCTCAATTTTGGATCGATTCCAATGCCGACAAACGAACAATGGCACAAATGTTACAGCACCCATCGAGGGTATAAGATGCTATAGTTTGTTCCACCGATCAATGCTAATAATTTCGAGCTTAAGCAACCTTTAATCAATCTTGTGCAAAGTAATAAGTTTACGGGTAGACAAGATCCCCACAATCACCTTCGATTTTTTAACAAAGTCACTTCAACGTTTAGACATCCAGAAGTTCCGAACACTTCGGTTAAGCTTTTGCTTTTCCCTTTTTCTCTAGACGGGAAGCCCGATATTGGTTAGAACAAGGAACTCCTAGTCACTTCTCACATGGGACGACCTTGTTTCAAAATTCATAAACCAATACTTCCCACCTTCAAAAACCACTTACTATCGGAATGAGATCATTACTTTTTACCAAAAACCAAACGAAGCCTTTAATGAAGCATGGGAACGTTTTAAAGGACTCCTTCGTCAATGTCCTCACCATGGCTTTTCGGAACTCCACCAACTCGATACTTTTTACAACTCTTTGAATTCAAACGATCAAGATGCCTTAGATTCTGCAGCAGGTGGCAATTTCTTAGACAAGATGCCTCAAGAATTAGTGGGGGCGATTATTAAAGCAAGTACCAAAAGTTCGGTTATTCTAGAAGTCGTGCTAAGATTCAAGAGTGAGTTACGGAGCTCCTCTTTCTAATTCTTCATCTTCCAATAATTCTTTCGATATGCAACAAATAGCCGCTTCTCTCGAAGATAAGATGACTATCAAGATGAACAAAATGATGAATGAAATGAAAGCTTTAGTTGTTACTACTCCTGCACCCGTCAAAGCAGTTGAGGAAAGGTGTACCACTTGTGGTAACAATCATAGTTTTAATGTGTGCCCAATGACTAGAGGAGGTTATGAGTACCCGGTTTATCATGATAATTTCCAACAATTTCAACAAACCGCTTCGGTTGGTAATTTTGTTCAAAATGGAAATTCCGGGTACCGTACTCCCAACTTAGCAAACCAAATGAGACCACCAGGATTTAGTCAACCCAACCCACAAGCTTCTAGACCTAACCAATACCAAAGTCCACCACAAAATTCTCAAATTGTGCTTGCTAATCAATTGGATAATTTCAAGAAAACCACCGAGGGGAGTATGCAGGCTATGAGAAATCATATTACCAATCTGAAAGCTGAAATAAGAAGTGAAGTTCAAGCTACTTTACAAAACCAAATCAACTCTTTAAAAGGAGAATTCAAGAATGAGTTGAAAACTCAACATAATCTTTTCGTGAATCAACAAAATGATTTCCAAAACAATTTGCAAAACATGTTGAGTGGTTTCTTCCAAAACCAAAGTCAGCCTTCAACTTCTACTTCTATGGTACCTACCACTTTACCCAGTAATACCATCACAAACCCAAGGGGTGAAGTTAGAGCCATTACGACTCGAAGCGGACTTTCTTACACACCGGTGCCACCAATTCCACCACCTCTTTATGATGAGAATGAACCTTTGACTGAAAAGGAAACCGAGGTGACCAAGGATAAGGTGCTACCGAGCACCAAAGACATCCAACCTCCGGTTATCCAAAAATCTCAAGATCCGGTTAAGCCGGTTAGCAGTCCAATTTCTTTTTAAATCTAGTATTTTTGAAAAATAAAAGTAAAATTTTAGTGATAATTTTTAGAAAAAGTTTATTTTTGATT
>BQNB010019306.1:0-67007 GCA_026074375.1 Tanacetum coccineum
ACACACATATATATATATATATATATATATATATATATAAGAAAAAGAAAACACAAAAACATGAAGAGTAGAGTTAAGGATAGAAAAATATACCTGATTCATAAGACTTTGGTTCTGAGACCTCAAAGAAGAAGAGGAGGTTCCCAAGTCAGAAAGTTCACGGTCCTTCTCAGCAATGATAGATTTGAGGTCTGTCACTTTTAATTTTAGAGCACCACACTCTTGCTCAAGAAGGACATTGTGCTCCTTAGCAGAAGCAACCTCGCCTCGAAGCGAACCCTCAATAGCCTCGAGACTCGAAACCCGAGTACGGAGTTGAGCCACCTCCATAGACTCATCCTTCGCCTGCAACAACTGAGACCTTAACTCCTCAATCTCCTTATCCTTCACTTGCAACAAATTATACTTCTCCTCAGCAAGGGACTTCCACTTCCTTTTCTCCAAAATATTATACTCAGCACGCATTCTCACCTCAGAACTCAAACTCAAATTGCATGCGGCAGACACATTAAACTCAGCAAATAACTATTCATGCTCCATTCTGCGAACAATTTTGAAGAAAGCGAGAGGAGTAAAATGATCAATCATATTACCACATGACCGCCCATCGTTCAGCTCAAAACCTTTAGTCACAGACTACTTAAAAATATAAATCTCTTGCAAATCAACGTTCGCAGCCCCTCCTGCACGAATACTCCCAGCAACAAAATCACTGCTCGACCTCCTTGTAAAAAGGCTAAGAGTGCGATCCGTCTTATCAGATGAACTAGAACCAGCAAAAACAGACGGAGTCGGCACATCCTTATCCTTGCCAACGTCAACAGGAGTAGCGGTCGTAGTAGCATCATTAGAAACAAAGGCCGTTACAGTGGTGGCCACAGTCATCACCGGAACGACAGACTTGACAAAGGAATCAACCTCATGATCCGCAGATTTAACACCTGAGTGATGAGAAGAATCAGATAGAACTACGAACCTCGCGGAGGGACCCACAGTTCGCAAAGAAGGACCAGTCACGGAATCGGTGTGATCTTCGCCCTCCTCTAGAGGTGAAGCTGTCACGGATAAAGTAATAAAAGGTAAGGTATGAAGAGCTGGGACACCCTGTTCTACCATTAACCGAGAATCCTGAAGCAACCTATTAAGAACACTAGGAGACTTACCTCCAGCAGCGGAACCACTAGTTTTTCCATAATCAGCCCTCAATCTCTTAGGCGGATGAGAAGCGGCATGAGTACTATCACTTCCGCGGGTAACCCTCTTTTTCTTTGAACGTTTAGGCCCGGATGCTTCAGTTTCAGTAACAATATTATCCGTGGTGGGCATGATTGGTTCAACATTACCATGACCGCCAACAGAAGCAACTTCCTGATCTCCACCATCGCTGCCACCTGCATCTTCAGCAAACTCTCTTTCGATACTAGCCGACAACTCCCCAGAAGGGCTAGGAACTGAGGTTGGAAGTAGGGTCATGGTACGATGTTTGGCCACTGTCATGATAGGTTCCTCATTCTCAGTCCTTGCTCACTCAACAACCCTCACCTTACGAGAGCAGTCCGAATAAAAGCATTCAAATCCATCTCTGCAAAAGGTAACAGGAAAAAAGAATAAATAAAAAAAGGGAGAAAACAAAGACAAATAATTAACTTGTATACGGAGAAGAACACCCACCCTCTCCGTCCTCATACTCAAATCGAGGATAAGTATCTTTGTTGAGAAGGTAATTACGACTTATGCCAACCCAACAAAGAAATTTTTTCGGGAACCTAAGGAACGGAGAGGCTTGAGCAATAAGGGTACTAGCATGGTCCACATATATTCAGATATGGTGGGAGCTCGATCTTTAACAATGTTTGTGCCTGAAAACCAACCAAACCCAGCATTAGCAGGAACTACAAAGTCATCCACCCAGAAAAAGTGGTCATTCCAATTCTTCACAGAGTCCAAATTCTTAGAATAACAAGCACGGACGTTCGGACGTTTGGTAAACCCAAACCAACCATTCTTATAATTGTGCATACAGAAATATCAGAACAGATCAACACTGGGATTAATATTACAAATGCGACACAGGATTTCAAAATGAGAAACCTTGGCAGACCCAAAAACAGACAATTAGGAAAACGGAATGCGGAAGTGAGTAAGAACAGACACAAAGAAGTTAGAGAATGGAATACGATAGCTGGCATAATCAAAGAACCCGGTATACATTCCAACTTTACTAGTCGGCCTTTCATGCATAGTGGCATCGGAACTCGGCAATTGAGGATGAACTTCCTCCAGAACAAAATATTTTGCACAAATAGCATCAAGGCGTTCTTGTGTAAGAACACATTTAATGGATGTGATACTACCCATAATAAAAGAGAAGCAAAGAGGTTAACCTGAATGTAAACGAAGTTCTAGAATAAGAGGTGCTGTGCAAATAAGGAACCTTCAAGTTTATCAACAATGGTAGAAAAGTGAAAGAGGTGAAAAAAGAAAACAGTGAAGCGCAAATCGACTATTTATACCCATGGTATATTTAATTCGGGTAAATGCCAGATGATGATACGTATCAACACACCTCCTTATCAACAGTGCAAAAAACAAAGTAAAAAGATAATGATAACAGCTGGATGTGGGGCCCAGACGGTCAAATCACACAGAAGATGAAAGGACACGAAGAACCCACGTAACCAACGACAAACTGCCAAAACGACACAAAAGACGCGGAACAAGATGGGAACAAAAGAAAAAATGCTCACGGAACTCTAGTCTAGTAACGCTCACCGCACGCTATAATTGTTACCGCGTATAATAAGCGAACTAGACTGGGGGACTTGATGACGTATAATATGGACACCAAGCTCATTGGGCTTAGTTCATAATATACGCATATGGGCCCAGGCCCAATACAACAAATAGCCGGACCACTAAGCCCGACAGGGGTCACGCTCCGGATATGCCAAAGACGCACGTGAGTATCTCTAAAGCCGCACCCGTTGCATTTCCGCGGACAAACGCTGACCGCGGAAGGATACTCACGTCCGCAGACACGATTACACGTGGACCCTTGCCCGACAAGGGACCCACTCCGGCCACTAACAGTCACAAGCGAAATACTAGGAAACCCTAGTATTGGGCTTGCCTATAAATAGGGGTCATTTCTCACCCCAAAGGAGGTACATTCTGTCTAATCACTATTACACATATGCTCTGACATTTCTCTGACAAACATGTATACTTACTCTCACGCCGGAGCTTAATTGTGGGGTCCGCCCCACAATAAGGCTAACGGTTTACTCTCGTTTGTGCAGATCGCCCCTTTTTCACTTGGATTAGTACAAGAACTATATCAAAACTCGCTTGTCGGCCTAGCCCATCAAGTGACCCAGACTCATATTCACCCCTACACGCTTTTTGTACTAACATACTCATTGCTTGAAGCTGACTAATATTAAAGTAAGTATATGGGGCCATATTCTTGCAGCATTTGTCTATAAGCTCATTAGATCATTAAACTACTGATATAAACACCTATGTTTGAATTTTGTAGATTGTGCGTGGAAAAGTCCGATATGCAATTTCAAGCCTCAGATGTCCACATATTCTTGCAGTAGAACTCTGTCGAGAACATTTGGTATGTGTATATATAGCATAGCAACAAGTTTGTCGAGAACATTTGGTTGCAGTAGATCTGTAACAATTTTTCTTTGGTTGTCAGGGTGTTCATCCTTGTGATCGTAGGAGAAGTATCAACGAATACGAATGCCTCTTTCCTGCAGTTGATTTTTCATTGGCAAGTGTACATTTTCTTTAATTGCCGTTAGTGAAAGTCAAGCCAGACGAGTCTCGACTAACTCCTTAACTAAATTGTATCTATATGTTTTAAATAGAAAGTGATGAAGACGTTTTATGGAAGGCTGATGTAAGGGAGATAAAAGAAGAACTTGCATCTAAGGGAAAAAAGTTCCTGGATTGGTGAGTTCAGTTATGGCTCTTATACTCTTCATGCATACTCTCCCTACAGTTATACGAAAACGAGTCTAATACGTCAAAGGTCTAAACGGGTCTTATACTCTTCTACAGTTCTACCTCTACTAATTCTATGGTTGATACAAGCTACATTTGGCAACGACTGCCACCCTTTAGTGAGGAAATATATTAACAAACAGTAAGTCATGATGACTTTATTATTTAGCTAAAACTTAGTTTGTTCAATACCTTGGGTTCTCTTCTTTTTTTCAGAGAGTTCTTTTGAATTGAAAATCAGTTTAGTCTTTTGTAATTGATGTAACATTAAATTGGTAAACTAATTAATATGTAGTTTCGCAAATTGTGAGCTCCGTTCCATGGTGATTGTTGACAACTTATCCACTCCTATACACACACACACACATACTTGACGTTCATGGATAAAAGCGAATGAGATATGTAGTGTTAACAAGAAATGACCATGGTGTCAAAGCTCAAGGTTAAGGTTGGGTGGTAACTGTAGCTATTATAGAGGAAAGCAACCTGGCTGCATTGGATTCTTCCGGTTTCTCAGATCCATATGGTGTTAGCATGCAACGGAAAGACAAGAACAAGCTTTGTCAAGATTCAAACACTTGAACCACAATGGGACAGTGTGGTTTTAAATTTGATAGTTTAATTGAGCTTAAATTATTTTTAATTTTAATGATCACCAATCTTGATGCCAGTTGTTTGTTATTAGCACAGTCTTTGCAGTCGAATTTGCATTTAAGAATTTTCTTGGATTATAATGGAGTGGAAACGATCAAAAAGTATAGTACTTAACTACAGTAGAGAAAGAAGCTGGGAAAAAGGTACAAATGAATGTATATCTGATAAGTTTAGCGTGTTTCTTATTGATTTACGTAGTAATAATTATTGTATCATATGTATTTGACGAACTGGTTTTTTACGAATATGCCGATCTAATAATGTTTAACTATGTCCGTGTATATGCCGGACAGGCTAGTAGTCCGAATGGGCCACATAAAACCCAAGCGGACTAACTCAAGCCCAATCGAATAAATCAGACCAAGCAAGCTACTCAAATCCGAACGGGCCACAAGAGTCCGAACGGGTCATAAAGTTCCAAGCTGGTGTACGTGTATATACCGGACGGACCTCACATCCGAATGGGTCATACGGGATCCGGACGGGCGTACTACATCAACCCGAAAGAAGACAAAACGTTAGACTCGATAAAGAATGACACCTCTTCAAACTATTGGATAATAGCAAGCACTTACGCAACATCGCTATTCCAGGAATTAAGGAGCGATGTCCCCAAGGTATACCGGCACCCAAGACAAAGGCTAGGTATAGGTCGTCTCCTTCATTCCCAAGGTGTCAAGAACAGTACTTCCAAACAGTACTTCAAGTAGTATAAATACCCAAGCATTTATTACTTGACGGCCAACACATTTTCTACGACATACATACATTTATTACTACAGCCTCTTCGGCTACAACATACCGCCCCTTCGGCTCACTTTCAGATACTTACTCTCACACCCGAGCTTGGTCCTGGGTCAACACCCGGGGCGAGCTAACGGGTTTTTTCTCTTACTTTCAGATACTTAGGTGGATTACTTCACCAAGAGGGTAGGGAACGCATCCCAAACTCAAGGTACGGTATTTTACCTTAACATTTTGGCGCCATCCGTGGGATTCGTTTATCTCATCTACCAGCTAAGAAAGAATGACGGGACCGTCTCAAGAGGAGTTGGACGGTCGAGACGAGCGAGAAGAGACTCCCCCTCCTCTCACCAAGGAGCAGATTGAAGGGCACATTTCGGCGATGAAGTCCATAATCAAAGGTTATAATCGACAGAACAAGGCTGATCCGATACGTCTGGACTTTGGAACAGACAATATACCTCTAATGGAAGGACGTGTCGCGAAAGGAAAAGATGTTGGCGAGGAAGACTTAAGCAAGCCCTTCAAAGAAAAACTAAAAACACCCCTCACAAGAAGGATCATTGAGTTCGCTGGTCCGGAATATGTTATGCCTGCCAACATCACGCTGTATGATGGGTCCACTGACCCAGCCGATCACTTAAATCGTTTTTCGATGGCAGCAAACTCAGGAGAATGGCCCATGCCGGTTTGGTGTCGAATGTTTCAACAAACATTGGACGGAGGAGCTAGGGGCTGGTTCGAGAGTCTTCCACTCAATAGCATCAATGAATGGTATCAACTAAGGGAAGCATTCACCAACAGATACTCAATAAGGAGGGCGTGTTACAAAGAGCCCCATGAGATCACCAAGGTTGTAAGAAGGGCTAACGAGACCCTGCCGGCGTTCAAAGCAAGGATGGACGGTTTGGAAACTGGTCACATCATAGGTGTTCCGGAGGTCATGAAAATCTCGTCCCTTCATGTATTTAGTAAATCTCCGGAGCTAGCAAATGCGCTTCTCAGCAACATACCCAAAGACCGTGACGAATTGATGAGAAGGGATGATGAATTTTGTCCGGGCAGAAGAAGCGTATGCCCCGCACGAACCTCCCTCCAGGAGAGTCGAGGGACAGTCATCAGTCGCCTTCTTTCCGATAGGACCACGAGAGGTCCATCCGAGTATTGACCTTTTCCAACCTCACGAAAATGAACAAACAACCGGAGTAGCCAAAGAAGAGATTATAAAGGAAATGACTATAAGAACCCTTACAAAGTAAGAAGAACCAATATCTAGCGGGGAAGGCATAGGGATTACAGAGCACCCTACCCCCAAAGGGACCAAGCAAACAAAGCAGTGCCGGTACTCTCTTTGGACTCTCTGATTAAGTGTCCCAAAGAAATTTTAGCTACCGAAACCCAACTGCAATTGCCAGCACCAAGGCCAGTGGCAAACCCGTTGAGAACAGGCGACCCCGGTAAATACTGTGACTATCATCAAGATAAGGGTCATCACACAAACGATTGCATACAATTAAGAAAACAATTGGAAATCGCCCTCGAATCAGGAAAGCTGAATCACTTGATGAAGGACTTAAGGCAAAGAGTAGGAAGGGGTCAAGGCAGAAACCCTCCCCCTCCACCCAAGGTAATCAACATGGTCAGAACCCTCTCCTCCAAAGAGAAGAAACGCAAGGATCGCGAAGCAACAGAAGCTTGGATGAACGCCCCTATCACCTTCCCAGGGGTCATATCAGATGATGCATCCGATGAACCTCTAATCATAGAAGCCGAAGTGGAGGGTTATCTGGTAAGGCGTGTGTATGTGGATGAGGGTTCATCCGTGGAGGTCATGTTCGAACATTGTTTTGAAAACTTACCCCCGAAGGTAAGGGCAGGACTAAGAGAAACAAGAACGGATTTGGTGGGTTTCGCCGGCGAGATCGCGAAACCATTGGGGAAAATCGATCTGGAAGTGTGCTTTGGAAATGAAGGTCTGAGCAGAAGGATGTCCATGACATTTTTAGTCGTTCGCGCCCCCTCTCCTTACAACATAATTTTGGGAAGACCAGGGTTAAAAGCACTGCATGCTATTCCATCAACTATCCACGCGATGATCAGGTTCCCCACTCCGAAGGGAATAGCAACTCTGGTGACTCGGTCAACGATAATCGGGTAAATGCAGACTTCGAGAAGAAAAACAAATACTTGCGGAAAGCCAGCCGGAAGTCCATGAGACGGGACAGCCAGACGAAGGGACAGACCTTACTGAGCAAATACTAGTTAATCCCCACTTCCCAGATCAAATTATTACCATTGGAGGAAGACTTTCTTCAGATTGCAAGAACCAACTAAAGACACTCCTAATAAACAACATGGAGGTCTTCGCTTGGGAACCGTCTGACATGACCGGGGTGCCCCGAAAGATCATAGAGCACTCCCTCAATGTAAACCCGTCTTTGGAACCGTTCTGCCAAAAAAGGAGGACCTTCTCTCCAGAGAAAAGTGAGCTTTCACTAATAGAGGTGAGCCAGAAGGGTAAGAGCATAATATCCCGTCCGGATCAAGTTACCCGAACGTATATCTCATAAAACCCATGTTCTAGTCAGGAAATGATGGATCATGGAGGATGTGTATTGATTTTAAAAAATTTGAACTCTGGCATGCCCGGAAAGACTATTATGTCCTTTGCCTAGAAATGACTGCATAGTGAGGTCGAAGCAAGTCATGGGCTTCAACTACAGTGTTTTCCTTTTGCTACAAAGGGTACCATCACATTCAGATTAAGAGAAATAGGAAAAGACAGCCTTATACACAAGTAAGGGATATACTGCTACAATGCAGATGCCACTTTGGTTTAAAAAATGCTGGTGCCGGACGTACCAGCTGTTGTCGACTTAAACGATTCAAAAGCCAAATGAAAGAACCTAAGCATATGTGGATGACATGGTTATCAAAAGCAAAGATGAGAAGGATCTCCTGGCAGACATTGCAGAAACTTTTGAAAATTTGAAAGCAATAAACATGAAGCTGAATCCCAAAAAATGTTCGTTTGGGGTAGAAGAAGGCAAATTTTTGGGATACATGGTCACATCGGAAGGAATCAGGGCAAACCCCAAAAAGACAAAGGCCATATCGGATCTCACTTCCCCAAAAACATTGAAGGAAATGCAAAGTCTCAGTGGAAAGCTAGCTTCTTTAAATCGGTTCCTGGCCAAGTCAGCCGAAAGGGCTCTCCCTTTCTTCAACACCCTCAAAAATATAACAAAGGAAAACAAACATGAGTACCGATGGACCCCGGAGGCAGAAGAGGCTTTTCAGCAGATGAAAAGGCTGATAATATCCCTTCCATCATTAACACCACCCTTCCCGAAGGAGACACTGTATGCATACCTAGCAGTGGCAAAGGAGGCTGTCTCAGCAGTACTGCTGACAGATCGTAACGGAAGACAATGCCCAGTCCAATATGTGAGCAGAACGCTAAATGATGCCGAAAAGAATTATTCCCCTCTAGAGAAGCTGGCCCTTTCTTTAGTTAACATGACGAGGAGGCTAAGAAGGTACTTTGAAGCTCATCCTGTCAAGGTCATTACGGATCAACCCATAAAAAATATACTTAGCAGAGCAGAAGCCTCAGGGAAGTTAGCCAAGTACGCTGTGGAGATAGGGACATACAAAATTTCATTCATACCCAGGAATGCTATAAAAGGCCAAGTCTTGGCAGATTTCCTGTCAGAGGCTCCGGAGGGAGAGGCAGAAGAAGAGTACTTTCGAATGCCCGAAGTACCACCTGAGGTAAATGACACTGAAGTCTGGACACTTTTCACGGACGGAGCAGCCAGTCTGAAAGGCTCTGGAGCAGGTCTCGTGCTAATCGGACCTAATGGCTTGGAGTATACTTATGCCCTTCGGTTAACATTTGTCAGTACCAACAATGAAGCAGAGTATGAAGCTCTCCTCGCAGGGTTACGCATTGCGAGAAAAATGAGGGTGTCAGGAATAGAGGTGAAGGTAGACTCCAAATTGGTTGCTAATCAAATCAATGGGACATATGAAGCTACCAAAGAGTCAATGATCAAGTATTTGGCCAAAGCCAAGGAGCTCATCTCAGAATTCAAGACATTCTCCATCGAGAACATACCAAGAGAAGATAATCAGAAGGCGGATATCTTAAGCAAGCTGGCCACAGTTCCTTTCAGCCACCTCACCAAAGAGATTCTAGTGGAAGTGCTAAATGAACGATCAACCGACGCTAAGGAGGTACAAACTATTGTGGAAGAGGAAGGGGAGAATTGGATGACTCCCATCATCAAGTATTTGGAAGAAGGAATAGCCCCTTCGGACAAAAATGAAGCACGGTCCCTGCGTGCCAAGATAAGCCAATACGTGATAGAGTCAGGAGTACTGTTCAAAAAAGGATACTTGGTCCCGATGTTGAGGTGTGTGGGTCCTTTACAAGCAAACTATGTAATCCGGGAAATCCACATGGGATCTTGTGGAATGCACATAGGCCCAAGAGCAGTGGTCAGGAAAGCAATGCGGCAAGGCTATTACTGGCCCACGATGCATGCTGATGCTAAAGAAGAAGTAGAAAAATGTGACTCATGCCAAATTCACTCCCCGGTTCCAAGACTCCCCAAGACACACATGACATCCATCATGGCTCCTTGGCCCTTTTATCAATGGGGAATGGACATCCTAGGACCATTGACACCAGCCAGAGGAGGTGCCAAGTTTGTTATTGTAGCAATTGACTATTTCACTAAGTGGATAGAAGCAAAGCCTCTAGTCAAAATAACAGGGAAGATCCGCTTTGTTATGGACAACATCATTTGCAGGTTTGGCCTTTCAAGGATAATTGTCACAGACAATGGAGCACAGTTGGTAAATGAACCATTCAAAGGGTGGTGCACCAGATTCAAGATCCAACAGATGAACACCTCGGTAGCTCACCCACAAGCCAACGGTTTAGTGGAAAGGGCCAATAGAAGCCTCATGGAAGGGATCAAGACCAGGCTAGGAAGAGAAAGAGCCGGTTGGGTAGACGAGCTACCAAATGTGCTATGGGCTCACAGGACCTCAATCAAACAAAGCAATGGTGAAACTCCTTTCAGTTTAACCTATGGTAGTGAAGCGGTCATCCCGGCAAAGATAGGAATTCCATCTTATCGAACCTTAATGATACGGGAAGAATACAACGAGGAGGAACAGCGTTTGAATCTAGATTTGTTGCAAGAAAGAAGAGAAGCAGCTGCTGTACGTGAAGCCAAGTACAAAACAAAGATGGAACAGTACTATAACAAGAGAGCCCGCCCAGCTGGTTTCAGGCCTGGAGAATTTATGTATCGAAGGAATAAAGCAAGCAGGATGGAGAATGAAGGAAAGTTGGGACCAAATTGGGAAGGCCCATATAGAGTCACAGAAGCATTCGAGAATGGCTTTTACAAGTTGCAAACAATGGAGGATAAGGTGGTGCCTCGAACATGGCACGCATTCAATTTACGCAAATGCTACTTGTAGGATTTATTGTTTTATGAATTCTGTATTCGCGAATACTAATTAATTAATATTATAGTCTTTCCTCCTAGTTCAAAGGGAGAAGGCAATTTTCCAATATTTGTTGCAATAATTGGACGGACGGATCGCTACCGCCGGACAAAATAAACCCCACAGACAACTAAGTCACAGGGTAAAAATGATAAGGAAGGGCACAGCCTCTCCGGACGTAATAAATCCCACAGACAACTAAGTCACAGGGTAAAAATGATAAGGAAGGGCACAGCCCCTCCGGACGAAATAAATCCCACAGACAACCAAGTCACAGGGTAAAAATGATAAGGAAGGGCACAGCCCCTCCGGACAAAATAAATCCCACAGACAACCAAGTCACAGGGTAAAAATGATAAGGAAGGGCACAGCCCCTTCGGACAAAATAAATCCCACAGAACCAAGTCACAGGGTAAAACCGCATGTATTTTAAGTAAAAAAAAAATTTGGGAAAAAGTAGAAGAAAAGGCAAAGTCCTTCCGGACGAAACATACGGTAGATATGGCAAAACCTCCTAGGACGAAGCGACCTCACGGTAGTTCAACCTACATAAGAGTTAGCCCATTCGAATACAAGTGAAATAAGCAAACAAGGGAGGAATCAAGTACGACATGCAAATTTACAACGGCACCAGAATAAGTTACAATTATCAGGCCCCAAAAGGGGACGTTTGTTCAAAAATTACAGAGTTCAACACAAGACCTATCTATTACAAATGGCAAAAGCTAAGTCTTCTTAGACGGAGGAGCTTTGGAACCTCCGGAAGCACGATCAGGGTCTTGAAGAGAGGGACCAGTCTTGGACTTCGAAATCTCTCGAGAGGCTGTGTCTTTCGAACCGGCCACCTCCGCGGCTCTAACAAGCTTGGGAGCAAAGGCAACACCCCCAGAACCAGCCTTGGGAGCATCCTTTGGAGGAGGGGCAGGATGAAGTTTTAGGAGATCTTGCACCGACTTCTCAGAAAGGTGAGAGATACGATCCACATACGAGTAAGTCTTGGAGAACAACCTCTCGTACTCAGCATTCATCTTCTTATCAGAATAAGGATCAAACCCGTTCATCCTCATCATAATCTCACGAAGCTCCTCTTCGGACCTCGCCTCAGCCAGACCTTGTCCCCATCCAGTCTGAAGTGCATAGTTGAAAGGAACAGAGAGAGACTGTTTATATTCGTGGCTCTGTAGGAGACGTCCCACCACAGTGGGAAGGAGCTTCTTAACAGCGTCAGTCTTCTCCCTTTTGGCAAAAGCAAGTTGGGTCCGGAGCTCCTCATTCTCCGAAAGTCTATCACTAGAAACCCTTTCAGCATAAACCAATGCAGAGTCTTTTTGGGCAAGCTGGTCTTCCAGGTTTTTCACAGCAGAAGAATGGACCTCATCGGCACTTTTCAATTGTTGCTCCAACTCTTTGATCCGAAGGGCCTGTTCGGCATTGGTAGCCATTAAACCATCCTTTTCGGCTTGAACAACAGCAAGATGCTCAGAACATTGGGCATGCTCCTCGCGGAGTTTCCTATGCCTCTCGGACAAGGTGTTGTAGAAGTTCTGGACGATATTAAAGTCCTCTCGAGTCCGAACAAGATGACTCCGCGTAGTCTCAAGATCCCCTTTCAAGGCATGGTGGGTGTCATAAAGAGACTCAAACTGACGGAGAGCATGGGCCTGTGCCATAGCACCACGGGCCAAGGTAAACCAGGCTCTATCCAAAACAATGTTATTGTCCAAAAGATGCATCTCCTCTTGAACGCCAGAAGGAGTAAGGTTAGCCATTAAATCACGACACTCCTCCGGAGTGGTCACTCGGCTCCTCTGATGGATTCCCCAAGTCGGAACAAAAAGAGACGGAGGTAAAGAAGACCAACCCCCATCGGCACCAACACCTATGGAACACCGCCTATTAGCAACAAAACAAAAAAACAACACGTAAGAGAATGAAGAGGAAAGGAAAGACAAACCTCTCAAAAGGGGATCAGGCATAGGAGTCTCCTCTTGAGCAACGGACTTCCCATTATCCGGACGGGTTGCAGTAGGAGGGATTGACTCAGCTCCAAGAACAACCCGTTCCGTGGTGTCGTTAACATGCCTCTCCGGTCCCTCAAGGTTAACCTCTTCGTCCACATCATCATCAAAATTACCATCTCCAGTACCAACAACCCCTGAGTGTTCATCATGATGCTCTTCACAAGGGTGGGTGGTGGTATTAGCAGAATCATGCGGAGGAATCTCAAGCAAGTTATCCCCCTGAGCTTGGGTAGGGGAAACCACATTTTCACCCCTAGAAGCATCCGAAGTAACCCCCTCTATAGTCTGAAGAGGAGTAGGACAAGGGATGTGATCAGTAGCTTTCTCCTTACGCCTCTTCGAACCCCTCTCAGGCCCACTGGCACCTTCGGACCCCCTGTTCTTCTCAGTCTTTCTCTTGGCAGCAGCCTGCGCTTTCCTTATCCTGGTGGCCACTATCTTTGGATCTGAGGCCTCAACCCTTTGTTGAGAGTCCGTCTTGCCAGGAATTGGCTCATCGCTACTGAGTGGAGGGGTAGTATGTTGAGGAATGACGTCTTGTTCGGTCAAGGCCCTCCCAGCCTCGATAGTCATCCCGGAAAGAAAAGGAAGACGTAAATACTCCGACATGGTAATAACTACAAAAAAAAAACACAACAGGTGAGGAATAAGGGAGGGAATATATACAAAGTCGCAAACAAATAAAGAAAAGATAAGTGCCCTCTCGTTACCATTGCCCTCCGGATCTTTGAACAAAGGATAGAACTTAGGAAATTCCCAGGTGACGGCCAACCCAGCACTAAAAAGCAGTCCGCTCGGAATACCACGAATATCAATGGGTTGGTGGGTCAGAGTGACAACATCAGCCTCATCGAAACCATCTTTGGGTGCAGGGTCACTTATATCCGAATCATGATGTCTCCAGCACATAGCATCCGGAATGGCTCTTCGGTCAATAAAAAAGAAGCGCCCTTTCCACTTCTTCATACAAGAGAATGTTTCGTTCAAGATCTTACCCCGAAAATCCTTACCAGCTCTTTTCTCGAAGGAAAACCAATCCCCTTGTTTGCTAAGTTTATAAAAAACCCGAAACAAAGTTACCGAAGGGACGATGTCAAGGCTTCGACAGTACAACTCGAAGAGGGTCAACCGGGTCAAACCCAGTGGCACTAGTTGGGAGATGTGTACATGAAAGTGCCTAATCACGGCAAGAAGAAAGGTCGAAAAGGGTACCCTTAGCCCAGCAAACTCAAAATACTGCTCATAAAGGCCAATGCAATCATCATCTAGACGGTCCATGGTCCACTCGGAAGAAACAGCAACAGGATGTAGGTCCCTAGGAATTTTATATTTATGAGTGAGGGCTTTCACGTCCGAAGGCTTCATGGTAGAACTATAAGAACCCATGTCACGCTTGCTAGACGAAGAGGTTTCGGCTCGCGATCCCGTGTCAACTCGTTCCTCGTCGGACATTTTCAAAGATCCGAAGGGAAGGCAACTTATAAAGTCAAAAAGGGAAAAAGGTATACCTGATCACAATAAAGAAAAGGACGGCGGGTCGAGTCGGATGATTGTCTTGCAACAAAGGGACGTTCGGCTATGATCTTTAAATTTTTTACACACGGTAAAAAATAAAAAACTACGGACTATTTATAGGCCCCAGATGGGCTTGGGTTCGTCAAATCACAAAAACAGCTGTCAAGGCCCAATCGTGACCGTCGATGAGAAATCGATCAACACGTGTACACACCAAATAAAGAGACGCTGAGGAGTCATAATGGTTTTAACCCACTGTAATTATGGTTTTGTCTCATCCACATCAAGGAGGCAAGTGGATCTCACCTCCTCATAATTACGAATCTTGCTTCACACCTATCAAGACGCAAAAAAAAAAAAAAAAAATAAAGGAGGAAGGGGAAGAAGCGAAAAAGAAGAAGGGTAGGGCAAGAAAGAAGCGAGGACCAACGTCTTCGGACCCTTTCAGACGAGCACCTCAAGTATGACTTCAATAGTTTACAACTCTTAAAGCCATACTGGGGGGGACATGTCCGCGTATATGCCGGACAGGCTAGTAGTCCGAACGGGCCACATAAAACCCAAGCAGACTAACTCAAGCCCAATCGAAGAAATCCTAGACCAAGCTACTCAAATCCGAACGGGCCACAAGAGTCCGAACGGGCCATAAAGTCCCAAGCTAGTGTCCGCATATATACCGGACGGACCTCGCATCCGAACGGGTCGTACGGGATCCGGACGGGCGCACTACATCAACCCGAAAGAAGACAAAACGTTAGACTCAATAAAGAAGGACACCTCTTCAAACTATTGGATAATAGCAAGCACTTACGCAACATCGCTATTCCAGGAATTAAGGAGCGATGTCCCCAAGGTATACCGGCACCCAAGACAAAGGCTAGGTATAGGTCGTCTCCTTCATTCCCAAGGTGTCAAGAACAGTACTTCCAAACAGTACTTCAAGTAGTATAAATACCCAAGCATTTATTACTTGACGGTTAACACATTTTTACGACATACATACATTTATTACTATAGCCTCCTCGGCTTCAACATACAGCCCCTTCGGCTAACATTCACATACTTACTCTCACGCCCGAGCTTGGTCCTGGGTCAACACCCGGGGCGAGTTAACGGGTGTTCTTTCTTACTTTCAGGTAATTTAAGGGGATACTTCACCAAGAGGGTAGGGAACGCATCCCAAACTCAAGGTACGGTATTTTACCTTAACATTTTGGCGCCATCCGTGGGATTCGTTTATCTCATCTACCAGCTAAGAAAGAATGACGGGACCGTCTCAAGAGGAGTTTCCTCTTCTTCCTCATGCCCTTCTTTTTTGCCCAAGAAGTTAACATATGCATAAATCTTGGATATCTGTAGCAAAAAGTAAACAGATAGGCCAACTAATGATTGATGCAATTCAATTGCGTTGGAAGTGAAGCTAACTTAGAATCTCCGTATCAGGCTCCTTAGTGTTTTCTTTTTTTTCTTTATTTAGTGACCAAACCTTATGAGCTACCGTCTATAGAAGTCTTTGGGTCAATCCTAGGAAACTTGCGCGCACTATAAAGGATCTAAGGAGCGAAAAGGTATGTCATTATGGACGGAAGTAAGGATCTTCTTTATTTTGGTATATCCGGAATAACTGTTTAGAGTATTTTAGGCAAATCACCTGCACAACTCGGTTTTCTTTTAGTCACACATTTCCACTTAATCCACTTTTTTTATTGAAAATTACAATACTACCTAGCTTAATGTTTGGTGGCGCTTGAGCAGATCAGTGGAAAGCGCCCAAAGAATGCTAGAAATATGTTTGGATTGCTCTAGTTGAGTAAAAAAGTGTGAAATTTGGTCGCAACACGCTGATATAGAAAGACCGCTTCCCATTCACAACTCTATGTTGTTCTTAGCTGCTCCACTACCGTGAGGTCATACAAATCAAACCTGAATTCAAAGGAGAAGACGTGCTAGAAGTATGTTTAGATTTTTATTAGGAAAATACATGTCGCTTGTTTCTTTTTCTTTTTTTGTAAACTTTACAAAATGTGCTGCAACGAACAAATTAATAGTTGAGTTAGTGGAGTGGGGCAGCAAATGAAGCAAAGTCATACGCGAATCTTTTCACGTTTTCAGAAAAGATCCAATATCCACATGAACATGATGTAGTGTTACCTGAAACGTTGTTCCTTTTTTTATTTAGAACATGTACGATATGTAAAACTGATATACTAAGGGCAGCCACTATGATGAACCCATTAAAAGGTTTATAAATTTGCCACTTTATGAAATGTCATTAATTTACAAACATTTTTATACTATAAACCTATTCTCACAATAGATAAAGGTTTTAGTAGGTTTATAAAATTGTCAAACTCATGCAATGCATTAATTTATAAACCTTTTCAGAATGTTAAACCTTTTTATGCCACCTAGACTTGAAATGATTCTTCACTATGGTACACAAAATTTTAAACCTCTTTATAATTTCTTGAATCTATTCTTAAACTAGCATAGTGGATGCTCTAAGATTAGAGAAAACAGAATAGGAGAAATCTATTCATTGATTTTCTAGGAAATGTTATGTAATACAAGTAGCAAAGCAACTACAATGCATATTAGTTGCGCAGAAACAACCGATGATATATTTTAAAAAACTACATAGCCTTAACTAATGGTTGGCGGTCTAAAAGCAACTAACAATATTTGCATAAATTTATGATTATTTTCCCCTATCAAATAATTCGAGTCAACAATTTTTTTTTCTTATATAGCAATTAAGATGTGGTACTTTTAGAACAAAATTTTGAACATGACTTATTTAAATGCGAAGAAAGAAAAATGCGTACTGAAATTCCTTTGTTGTTTTGTCTCACACATATTTATCTATTAATTTCCATAAGAACATATAATTTTACTAAAAAATAACAGATACCATACCTAAAGAAATTTGTTAAGAGATACTCAGATAGCATACCTTAAGAAATTCGTTTATTTTGTGGAACAATTCCTATGTGGTAAATTTGAGGTGGTTCATTAGCACATGACAACACATTCCTTTCCATAAAATAATACGTCCTCCCCAAAAACTGTACCATGCACGATGGTTTCTTTAGGTTCCGGAAGTGACCTCTAGCAAAACCATCCCTTAGAATCATAGAGAACCCCATAAAAAACTTCATAGCATGCACAATGGTCCCGCTGGCATATGGAGGTGGCCTATTAATTTGGCTATGTTTTGTAACAAAACCCTCTCACAAGCATAATAGAGAACCTTTATATGGATTTGTTCCATCCTCCCCACCACAATAACAATATATGTGGTTGAAGTTTCCTAGATAGCCCAAATACAAAAGATAACGTTCTATTAGTAACTATAGAAAACAATATTTATGGCCCAACTCAGATAAACACAACATCATTTTATGACAACTGATTTTTTGCATGCAAAATTTAAGACCAAACGAAGCACGGAATCAACATAGGCAAGCAACTAACGTCTGAAAAATGACGGTTCCCATGTACCTGGCAATTGGCGAGCGCATCAAGTATTGCTATACATATATCTTTGATCGCCGGTAAATGATGCTGCAACTATTGTCCTCGTACAAACATCACTCCCGTCATTATCACTGATGTGTCGTTATGTGGTGTATATATTATTGTTTCAAGTTTTAAATTTATATTTTGCCGACTCAACCAAAAACAACACTTTAACGGACAGTGTACCCGATCGGTAGTAGTTTCGTGGTAAGTAGGGTGTCGATCACTAAGAGCGAGGTTAAATCTATCAATTTAATTAATATCTTGGTTATCTAATCTATGTTAATTCTATTCTAATCCTATGTTAAAACTATGTCACTCTAAATCATAATTCTAACAGGAAAAGGGGGGTTTTCAGCCTGAGAGACTCGCACGGTTTGGTTGGTAACTACAATCAATTCAAGACACTGTTACGCACGCAAGCTAATAGACAAAAGATAAAAGGGCGGTCGAACCTTATATAAGAAAACCGTATTAATCATTATTAATCCGATTAGAACATTGGTTTATTTATTTAGTGCAATGATTTCTTCTCTCGAGGTGGCATATCATTCTTAAGACTTAGGCGTTACATCATCCTAAGACCTAGACACATTAATTCTGTCATAATTAAAGCATTCGCATAAAGCATCCTTATTTGCTGATTATAATCTATCTTAGGGATTAAAGCAATGGTGATCTTGTTAAACCCTAGCTCATAGAGACTTTACCCACTTACCGCTTAATAGCAATCTATACACTAGTAGTCCACTTGTCCAACTATCCAATGGAATCAGAACGTTACTTGTTGAATTATCTAGGTCACCTGCTAGTCAACACGATCAATAAACCATTGGCAATATCCAATTAACTAGTTAAGCCCGAAGCGTATCCTAGACACAGACTTAGAAGGACAATATTTGTGTAACTATGATTCTAGATGTATAAATTACTATATGGAGAGCTATCTTGGACTCTAGATCCGCTTGGTCCACTTTGCTAGATCCAGTTGAATGATAGGTCGCATACAAAAGCGCGTAAACAAGTATAAATTGATAAACATAAACAAGCACTCAACGATAAATCAAGAAATCGATATAAACAAATACCAAACATTCAGATCTTCATAATAATGGCTAATACTCGAAGGGTATTACCTTCAAAACGTCATAATAAATAACAAGAGTAATATTTTAGCCATAGGTAAACTAAACTGAGTTAACGAATGATACTCAAAAACGGAAACGATTACAAACGTATATGGGAATTACAACGATGTCTCCTAAGGAATATGAATATAGTTGCTCGATTCCTCTTCTGCTGCTTTTTCCATCTTCTGAAAATGACTATTGTGGGAGTTTAGGTATCTGAGAATAATGATTTGAGCACACTTAAAACACGTTCTTGAGTTTACAATTTATAAGGTATAAAGGTCGATTGGATACGGCGTAATCCATGTATTTGGATAAGGCGTATTTAGGGATTTTTTTGGAGTAGGGACCACGTTTGATATCTGTTCCAGAATATTATATTGAATTTCATTATCTTGAATACGGCGCGTAATGAGGCTCTAGATACGCGCGTAATGGATCTTCATTCCTTTTGTGTCTTTGTGAGTGCCGGCACTGATAGCATATCCTTCCTCGAGGATACGACGTATTGTCTTTAGAACAATAATCTTCAAATATCTTCATTAAGCTCTAAGAATGCCGCCTTGCTACGTTAAACGTCATAATAAATACAAGAGTAATAATTTAGCCAAGGTAAACTAACCGAGTTAACGAATGATACCAAAAACTAAACGATTACAAAAGTATATGGAATTACACGATGTCTCCTATGGAATTGAATATGTTGCTCGACCTCTTCTGCTCTTTTTCTCCTCTGAAAATTGACTTTTGTGGTTTAGGTATCGAGAATATGATTTAGCACACTTAAAACTCGTTTTTGAGTTTTCTATTTATAAGGTATAGAAGTCGGTTGGATACGGCGTATCCATGTATTGGATAAGGCGTATTAGGGTTTTTTTGGAGTAGGGACCACGTTTGATATCTTCCAGAATATTATATTGATTTCATATCTTGAATACGGCGTATTGAGTCCTCTAGATACGGCGTATTGATCTTCATTCCTTTTGTGGTCTTTGGTGAGTGCAGGCACGGATAGCCATATCTTCCTCGATGGATACGACGTATTGGTCTTTAGAACAATAATCTTCAAAATATCTTCATTTAAGCTCTAGAATGCGCGCCTTTTGCTAAGTTTCACCAATTACTCCATAATTACTGTAATTCTCAAATATAAATGATTAAGTAACAATTATTTGCAATAACTATACAAAATGGGTTAATAACATGGGATAAATGATGCTATAAAATAGACGTTATTTGATGTCATCAAATATCCCCCCACTTGAATCCTACTTGTCCTCAAGTAGCCTTTAGAAGTTTATAAAAATGTATCCCTTAAGGATATTTTCCGTTAAAGCACTTATTCGATCTATTACAAGTACACAACCAAACACCTCACGAAATAGGAAGATGAAAACACTCAAATCACTCAACTAATCTATGTGGTAACATGTAACTAATTTGCTCAATTGCTCGGTCGTGACGAGTATTCTATCATATGCTCGGCAAGGATACACATACTAAAGCCAAGGAGTAACAAGTTTATAAAGGTAAATATGGGTTTTTTGTATGGAAAGGCTTACGGTTGATCATTCTACAATCTTTCACCAGAAGTACCACTCCAACAAGGCAGCTGAAGCACACATACATAGCCGTAACAACGGAATAGACATGTGTGTTCGATCACATCCCCATTCGAATTTAACCAACGGTTAGGATGAAGAATGATATAGGGTAGGAACCTTCTAACTTTCACCAAAAGTCGTAAACCAACGAGGCAGCTAAGACATGCATACATGGCCGTAACGACGGAATAGACATGCACGCTCGAACAAGTCCTCATTCGTATAAAACCAGCGGCTAATCATCAGGTGAGAGGGAAGTAAATTGTTGTTAAATAAAAATCAAGAAACAAATAGATTAAGACTTAAGATACAAGTTGCTAGACACTTATTTTCTGACCGTTACATGATAAAGACACAACTATTTACAACGTCTCGATCATTGATAAAAAACAATCAACCTAAGTTGGCGTTCCCGTAATGATCAACTTCCTAATCATCCCAAAACTTTACATACTTTACAAGGCAAGTGGCGATATCTTCCACTTTGTACAATACTCTACATCGTTGATTTTTAGATGTATCAATGAATAATCGATCCTTCGTATAATTCCTTCGGTAATGCTTTTTGCGAAACGATTATCTTCTAACTTTCTTTCTTTTTTTTCGTTTTTTTACAGTACTTCAAATCTCGGTGTAGTTTCACCATCTTCACCATCATAATAATTCCGGATAATTCCTTCGGTAATTTCTTCGTTCTTCGGTTTCACCAATAATTATGACGGTAGTAAAATCACATGAGCTTTGACTACTAATATACATTCTCATTTGCAATGTGCAAATTTCTAACCGCACCAATCTTGTTACTCTTTTGAATATAATCTTTGTTGAATTCATGATGAATGTTATGTGTTTTGTTACTTTGATCATGGAGTAGTAATCTTATGTTTGTTTGGGCATATTGTGATCTTTGATATGGAGCGTTTGGATATGTGTTTATTGAAATAGTTAAACATGATTTTCTAAGTGTAAAGGCCGAAATGATACTTATAAACTTATGTTTTATCATTCCACTTAATATATTGGTTATAATAACTTATAAAGGCCGAAAGGATTTGTTATTATTAATCTATATAATCACTAGTTATATTTAAAGGCCGAAAGGATTTATAACTTATGATAACTCTATTTTCTAAACTTTTAAACACTATTCTAAACACATCATTATCTAAGTGATCATTGCCTAAACAAACATACCTTAATCATTTGATTGAATCATCTTGAAGTATATTGGATATCATAACACAAGCATGGATGATTGGGTTGGCTAATTATCTAGAGAGAGAAAGTGAGGTTTCTAGTGAGAGAAAATGCAATAGCATGAAATGTGATAAAAGGAACAACCAACCCCTTCCCATGGCTGGAAAAGGGTTTATATACAAGTGTTTGTGAGCTTTGTGGGCTTGGGTATGGGCTTAGACTTAGGTAAAAGACCCTGCCCAATACCGAAAGCCATAGACTTACTTTCTAACTACGAGCTATGCTATACTAAACGATACACGGGGGTAACCGAGTCTTTTTCATAATCCTAACAAAACATGATGTCCCCCATTTTAAAAGTTAGTAACGAAGATAGAGCTTTAATGTTGCTAGTAAAGAATTAGTACTGCTGAGATTAGTTAGTACGTTGCTTATGTGATTTATATGAGGTATTTGTGTAAAAGATATGTATAACTTATTTGTTTAAAAGATTTGATATTCTTAGGAAAGTATTGTAAGCCGTTTAGGACTTCTTGGTGTATAAAAGGAGGGCTTAGGGCATAGAGTTTGATATAGTTTTTATCAAATGTATCAAAAAACGAATCATTCATAGAATTATCATAGCTTCAAGGTCTTTGTAACCCTAATACTTTTAGAGTATTTGTATTATTAATAATATTGGAGCTTTTGTTTATTGAATTATATGTTCATATAATTACTGTTTCATTGATAGTTCCTCTTAATATTAAAGATTAGATTCCGCATAATCTTTAATACATTCAAACAAAGTTTCTACTATAGTTGTGTTAGATTTATCTAATTATAACAATCCTTAACAAAGCTAACAATTCGATCATAAAGTGGGATAAACAGTGGTATCTGAGGCTAGTTGCCTTTTGAAAACTTTACTAGAAGATATAGATCAAGATTCTACACACATAGTGGCTGCATCTAAAGTTCCCATGCTCAAACCGGGTAAGTTTAAGTTATAAAGGATGAGGATTGAACAATACATCCAGATGATAGACTATGCATTGTGGGAAGTCATAGAGAATGGTGCAAGCTTGCCAAAAATAATAGTTGTGGAAGATGTTGAAAAATTGATACCTATTACATCTGCTGAAGATAAGGTTTAGAGAAGATTCGAAGTGAAGGCTATAAGTACTTTAATGATAGGCATTCCCAATGAACACCAGTTAAAGTTTAACTCGATAAACGATGCTAAGTTGTTGCTGGAAGCTATAGAAAAGAGATTTGGTGTGAATGCAGCTACTAAGAAGACTCAAAGAAATCTCTTAAAGCGGCAATATGAAAACTTCACTGCTCCAAGCTCAAAGATGCTTGATCAAAACTTTGATAGTCTTTAAAATCTTGTGAGTCAGTTGGAGCTTTTAGATGAAAAGCTTTCACAAGAAAATATTAATCAAAAGTTATTAAGAAGTTTATCACCTGAGTGGAACACATATGCTGTTATGTTGAGGAATAAGGATGATTTAGATACAATGAGCATGTATGATCTCTACAACAACCTCAAGGTGTATGAACCAGAAGTTAAAGGGATGTCTAGCTCAAGTTCAAGCACACAGAACATGGCTTTTGTGTCATTTTCAAATAACAACACAAACAACACTAATGAAGCAGTTAATACTGCTCATGGAGTTTCTACTGTTATCACTTAAGTTAATGCTGCTAACTTTACAAATATTGATAACTTGAGTGATGCTGTTCTTTGTTCATTCTTTGCTAGTCAACCAAATAGTCCATCAACTTGCACATGAGACTTGCAACAACATCCATCCTAAATGACATAGAAGAGAATGGATTTGAGATGGAAAATGCCATGTATACTATAAAGCTAGAAGGTTTTTGAAGAATACAGGAAAGAACCTTACTGTTATTGGCAATGAGACTATTGGTTTTGATAAGTCCAAAGTGGAGTGCTACAACTGCCACAAGAGGGGACATTTTGCTAGAGAGTGCAGAGCTCCAAGAAACCAAGACAATAAGAACAAGGAAAACTCAAGAAGGAGTGTGCCTATGGAAACAACTACTTCTATAGCTTTGGTGTCATGTGATGGTCTTGGTAGATATGACTGGAGTGATCAGGCAGATGAAGGACCTAATTATGCACTCATGGCTTACTCATCTTCAAGTTCTGACTTAAAGGTATCCAATGATTTAAATTGTACAAAATCTTGTATGGAAACTGTTAAATTACTTAAATCTTAAAATGATCAACTATTAAGAGATTTAGAGAAATCTAGTTTAATGGTTTTAGGTTATAAAATAGGTTTAGAATCAATGGAAGAAAAACTTGAATTTTATAAAAAGAATGAGTCTCCTTATGTAGAAAACATTAATGGCTTAAAATGGGATATTCAAGTAGGAGAAATAACTATTAGAGAGCTAAGGAAGAAGCTTGAAAAAATTCAAAAAGAAAAAGATAACATTCAATTTAATGTAGATAAATTTGAAAATGCATCTAACAGTTTAAACAAGCTCATAGAGTGTCAGATTGTTGATAATTGCAAGAAAGGTTTAGGCTATGAAAAATATAATGCAGTTCCACCTCCTTACACAGGAAATTTCATGCCTCCAACACCTGATTTGTCTTTTATTGGTTTAGATGAGTTTGTTAGTAAGCTTGTAGTTGGGAATACAAAGTCTGATGAAGAAGTGTCTAAGGTAGTTAGGAAGTCTGATGATTCCCCAATTATTAAAGATTAGGTGTCAGATAGTGAGGAAGAAAATGTGTCTTAAACTAAAACTGAGAAGAAAACAGTTAATCCTAGTATTGCTAAGATAGAGTTTGTCAAACCTAAACAACAAGAGAAAACTGCTAGGAAAACTGTTAAACAAGTGGAGAAACATAGGCAAAACACTCACAGTCCAAGAGGCAATCAATGAAATTGGAACAATATGATGTCTCAAAAACTATGAAGCAATTTTGAGATGTTTAATAAGGCCTGTTATGTGTGTGGAAGCTTTGATCATTTGCAAGTTGATTGCAATTACCATCAAAAATAGTTTCAAAATCAAAGGATGGTAAAACCTGTTTGGAACAATGGTCAAAGGGTGAATCATCAAAAATTTGCTAAAAAGACTCACCCCTGTACTAAAAAGAACTTAGTTCCAAGACCAGTACTAATGAACTCTGGTTTAACAACCCAAACATAAGACCGATAATTTAATCAAGCTTTAATACTATTTTAATTTTTTTATATATAGAAATTAATTTTTAGTCATTTTAATGAAAATCATCATTTTTAGCGTTTTAAGAAATTTAAAATTTTCATGTTTACACTCAGAAAAATTTAATTTAATTATTTATTCACTTGTTTAAGTATTTTTCGACATTTCTTGCGTTTTGCCGAAACCGAATTAAAAAAAATACTTATCGCGATTATTTAATAAAAATATTTAATGAATCATTATGCGTTATATTCAAAAAACGCTCGTTATAAATGTGAACCCTTAAGTTAATATTTTATTTTACGAACAAAGTAAGCTCGGTGACTAGAAATCACAAAACGAACATATAAATGAACGTTACCTAATATTTATGAAAATTTTTGAAGTAAATACTCATTTTGATAGGAAAAATGATTTTAAAAACAATGGCGCAAGTTTCGTGATTTAAATCATTCGTTAAGTGCCCCAAACGAGTCCCGAACCATTATTTTATAAAACTATACAAAATATTTACAACCTTTTCCCCTAAACTATACCCTATTAACCCTTTCCACCCCATCCTTCCCATATAAAAGGAATTTTTCTCTCATTTTCTCTCATTTTTCCCTTCAAATAAAAACACACAATACATATACTCTCTCCCATCTCTCTCTCTTTTTCGGCCAGCCGCCGGCCAGTCACCACCGCCGCCGGAAAAAAATTTCGGTGGATTTTTTCGGCGAGCCTCCATCTTTTCCAGCGATATTTTTCCGGCGATCTCACCTCTCCAACCGCTCCACCCTCGCAGACTCCCTTTCCACCTTCTCCCCGCACCACCGCCGCTGTGGCGGCTTTTCCAGCCGTTGCCGACCGGTGTAGGGGCCTGTGGGTGGCGGATTGGCCACCAACCGTAGCGGGGAAGGCATAAAACCTCCTAAAAATCCCCGATCTATTGCCTATTTTCCATGCATGGTGGTTACATCAAGTGTAAACAAGATTTAAAATATTGGTGGTTGATTTTAGCCTTGGTTTGTGTCGAATAGGGGCTGTCCGCTGCCAAACCACCGTCATGGTGGCGTCCAGACGACGGAACATCCACTACAGCCACACCTTGTGGTGTCGGGCTGTGATGGCGCAACCCCACGGGGTGTCTCACGGTGGTCAGCCGCCTAAAACCACCACTGTGGTGGCGGCCGGACCCATAGAGACCACCACAGCCGCACCTTATGATGTCGGGCTTGTGGTGGTGATACCCCATTGTTATTTTATTTGTTATACCTCGTTTTGGTTGTCGGTTGATTTTCCGATGTAAAAGCGTAGTTAAAAAGGGTGTTTGGATTTGCATGTAATCTGCCATTAGGGGCGTTTGGATTAGTTGATAACAGCCCATATAAGGGTGTTTGGATCTGAGTTTATGTCTTATTGGGGGTGTTTGGGACAGCAGCCCCTAAATAAGGGTGCATTTGGTTTTACTTGTATTGGATATTTATGTGAACTTAACTAGTTGTTAACTATGGAACGCGAAAAATATGGTAATATTGATTGATAAGAGTGGGAAATTATGTATTTTTATATACATGGAAACGTTGTATAAACGGCAAGGTCATGCCGAAATTTCTAAAAATCTATATACTTATTAATTTTTCTCTTAAATTTCTATTATCTTAAAAATCCGATAAAAGGATAAAGTTATATAGTCTTTATATATTTATCAAATTATAAATATATAATAACCCGGTGAATAATCGAAAACTATACCTTTACAAACGATATAACTATTCTAACTAAAATCGTCAAGAAAATGAAACATTAACTTATAATATATTATTTTATAAGTCACGACTAAAATATTAATATAAACTTTTATAAAAATTTTAAAGACATTAATTGTCTAACTTGTAACCTTAAAACGTATGTTTACGTTTATTAAATAAATCTTTAATGAATTCTTTAGTAATTTCCGAACATGTGTCGAATAATATTATTTAAAATTAATATCACACTTTTCATATATGTATATATACATCATTTACAAAGAATTATATATTTAAATAACGCGCTTTTGAATGTTTGCTTTTGGATACATGTTTCCCGACTTGAATCATACGCGTCCGTTTTCATATGTAATGTATATATGGGATATACATTACATACTTGTTTTGTCATTTTGTTTATTTTATTTGGCCAACGACCGAAATGTTATAATTTTAAATTGAGTCTTTTTATTTTTGAGTCGTGTCGATGTAACTATCCATCGGAAAAACCTCAAAACTTATACCTCCCTAAATGAATGGAGCATTACCGTTAGGATTAATTGCAACTTCGCGATCGCGACAAGATGTTCATTGAAGCCACGTGGTTATTAGATTATCCGATTATTGCTTACGAGCAAGGTGAGTTCATAGCCTCGCATTTAACTATTTTTATGTTTTGAAAACCCGCGAGGGAGATACATGCTTGTTTTAGAAAATCGAACACAGGTGATTTTATTATGTGAACGTTGCTATGAGTGTATTGTTGTGGCCTTTCCTTCATGAACCGTCAATCACCGTTAACCGGTGAACGCTGATGCAATAATAATAGATCTATTTTGGCCTAACGACCTGTCTGGCGTGTGTTCCTTGCGAGGGCATACGGGGACATATTGTATTTAGTATTGGGAGTGTGTAGCACTATCACTCCAGGTTGGGCACATGGTTAAGGTTCGGTTCGTGGCTCTAGCATCGTTGTGATTGTTCTATGAACTAAATGTTTTGCTATGCTTGTGTTCAAAATGATTGTTTATAAACTCTATGAATTCACTCAACGTTTTCGTTGACTTTTTAGCATGTTTATCTCAGGTATATGATTGCTAGCTTGGATGGGATGGAATGCGGATATCAAAGGACGTGGACTTGGTGAACTTTGCACATATGATAAAATGCTTTCTTTTAAAGAAACTTAAACATGTTGTGGATTATTTTAAAATGAGTTTTTATGAAGTTATTGGGACCTTGTAACTCTGATCTTTTAATAAAAATTTAATATTGTTTACCGTGACTCGTGAACTTATATTATGAAGTAGCACCCCAATATTGTATTCCGTTGCGTTGTAAATTTGGGGGTGTCACAGATTGGTATCAGAGCACGAGTCATAGCGAACTAGGTCGTTTTTCAAAACCTGGACTATGACTGTTTTTGAAAAATTTTCACGAGTCGTTCACCGGGATTTTAAAATCCGTATCTCGCGCAGCCAAATCCTTCCCGCTCCTTATGTTGCTTGTTGATAAGACTTTGTTTTGTTATACTTTATACCAAGCGATTGCGGTATAAAGTAATTATATATGTTTGTGTTTATATACTCAGATATCCGTTCTACGTCGGACCGCTATGTATACATATGCCTTTCGATTATTGTTACACGCGTACATTCGAGTTGTACTATTGATGTCTTGTAATGGGGTCACCATTATGATATGATTTGATAAATCTCGTATATGTGCAATATATGCATTTACATTGCAATATTATATAGATTTGAGGCTTTGTTAGACTTTTGTTGTGTTTCGAGCCACGATTAAGGAATCAAATAGCTAAGGAACAAAGGAACAAGGCGAAACTATTTCTTCTTCAATCTTGCTTGGTATATCATGGTGAGTAAATCCTATTACTAGTATGATCTATGTTTTCGCGATTTAATTCGTTATTCACAAAGGCTTGTGATGAAATCCGTCGAGAACTTGCGTAGATTAGATTAAAAGTACTATTGAGAAAAACTAAACGATTTCAATATCGTGTATAAGTAAGTTTAAACTTGATATGAATTGATTTTTGAATCAAAATAAACTTTTGGCGCATTTCGTAACACGCGGCTTTGAGCAGAAAATTTAACCTGTATTTCAAGGCCCGATATTTTGTAAAAGCTTATATTTATTTAAAAATAAGATCAAGTTTATTTTTGCAAACGTCTTGATATAAATAAGCTTCTTTAACTCATTGTAACGAAGAAACTGAAACAAAATCAGAATATACACTTTAAGTGGAAAAATTACAACACTTGAAATAATTAATTAAAAAGCTGACATAATTTTTAAGGAGCGATTCGAGCACTTTCGAAACAGGTTTAGCCTTCCGGCAAAACACGAAAGTTGTTCGGAATGTCATTTTACTTTGCCGCGAGGCTCGTAAATTTTAAAATCGCTTGATAGCGGGTCAAAACTAAAAGTCAAATTTCTACATTTCCTTAAATATTAAATAAGTTTCAGCAGAATTTTGTAAGAGCATTTTGGTCATTTTCTGTCGAGATTCAAATCTCGATAAACTAAAAAGTTGTTCGAAAACAATGTTTTAATGAAATCTCTTTGAGTCCGAGTCTCACGAAAATGGAGATAACGGGACAGTGTTGAGAAAACAGACAATAGACTTATTTCAGCACTTGTGATAATGCTCGTTGTTCATTTCATGATTTATATAGAGGTTGTTGTTACTCTAAAACTCTTGTCGTATCTTGGGAATATTTTGACTCCTAGCGTGGATAATTTCAATTACCAAATATATCGTTCATTTACTTCATTCGATTGCACTGATTCTTGACTTACTACTCCTTGTACTTGCAATGATCCTTAATCCCAACCCACCTTAGCGTCATTTTATGAACAATTTATTCCAAATAGGGATGAGCACGGTACTGGTCCCGTACCGGTACCGTACCGAATTAGTGGTACCGATTTTTTCTCGAGCATAAATTAGTGGTATCGGTACCGTACCGAAGGGGATTCGGGTGGAAATCAATTGTTTTTCCCGTTTTTTGGGTAATTTCCCGATTTGGTACCGGTCCCATACCGAACTAGTGTTCCCGATTTTTTTTTACTCGAATCATGGTACCGGTCCCGTACCGTATACCGGGATTCGGTACAGTTTCGGTACGGAACCGGTACGGTTCCGGTTCGGTACCGGGATTCGGGTCTATATGCTCATCCCTAATTCCAAAAATATATATTAATATATGAAATGTTTTATCGAACTAAATACCAAATTGCGTAGATTTTTCACAAGAAGACAAAGCAAAAATATGTTTCCCAAAAATGAATGAACAATAGTTGATGTGTTTCTCGAAATGATGGTAAAAATAATTTCCCATTTCTATGTCAAATGATTTACTTATTTTCAAGAATAGGTCAAAAACTTTCATAATCATATGTGATGTGTAATAATAAAAAAGTTCTCTTTTTGGCAGGGACGAATGTGTCGTCGCTCGGTCCCCAATTATGCATAGCCTAGCTAACTATGCATAATCCGGGAAGAGCCACGCTATGTCGGATGTGTCGTCGCTTGGTCCTCAATTATGTATAGCCTAGCTAACTATGCATAATTCAGGAAGAGCCACGCCGTGTCAGTCTAATCGTCACCTTTAAACTAGTGGTTTTGAATAAATGTTTGGGGTGAGAACACTTCCAAATGGTGGATCCTTATGCAAGTAATCCTATTCGATTCGATTCCGTAAGAACAAGTTCGAATTTTCTTGTGTTCCTTGAAATCTTTTCTTTCGTTTGGTGTTGACTTAGAAAGTCACCTCGACTGAATAATTTCGGGAAATATTCCGTGTGTCACATGTAACGTGTGAAATCCCATCTAAATCGCAATGTTGGCGATGTCTTGCCAAGAAACCTGATTCCGACTCAAATGTATCTTACATTATTTTCTCTCATTTCTCCGTTATGTCGAACGACGTCCGTTGAAGAAAGTTTCTTTTACGTTAAACCGTGAATTATCCTTGTTGAATAAAATCGCAATCGTCGATAAGACTCCTACCCCCGAAACGTATAGGTTCGGTCATCTATCGTTATGAATGAATCCTACACAAGCTCGAGTTATGAATTTGAGGTGTTTGATTTGTTTTGTTCTGCCTTGTGAACTCGAATGACAATGTAGAGTCACACAATAATGGCTTAAAAATAAGAGCTTTCGGCGCAAGAGCTAAGCACAAAGGCCGAATCCTACTAGATCAAAGTGGTGTCGTAGGGTACCATTAACATGGGACTCTGGTTAATCCAAAGGATCGGCTTGAACTAACAGCATTTTTAGACAGCTGATCATGCGGTGCCTTAATAGCTCGAAAAGCATAACTGTAGATACAGTTCCTGGAGATAAACTTGTAAGCTGGATGTTCAAAGCAACAAAACGCACTGCAATGTCTTCAGCAGAGGCAAGTAAGTGGCGTTATCTGAAAGTTAATGCTCAAGTAATAGTGGATGAGGACACAACTTCAAGATTAGGCTTCAACTAACAACAAAATACCGATGTACTGCTACTCACAGTCAGCCAGTAGCGATCTCTCAACCAGTACAACAATCGCGAACAAAGCACCTCCTACTCGGTATCACTTCATAAGGAACATGTTGAAAATTGTATAATAGAATATATTTTGTCAAAACTGAATACCAATTAGCTAACATGTTACGAAAGCCCTCCTGAGGATCGGGTTTAAGTATCTTGTCCAAGGATTGGGTATGAGATTTGTTTAACTCCACCTGAACAGAGGTTCGTTACAAATAAGCCTGCTTGATATCATCACAAACATCACATGTAAATATTAAATCAATTTCAAATATTTTTTAGAAAAGCAAAATACAAAAATATAAAACTTCAAAAAGAAAATACAAAATCAGAAAAACAGAAAATTTCCAAAAAGATTCTTCTCGACATGTCTCTTGGAATCGATAACATTTACGTGCTTAGAAATGTCGATTAACATTGACACGGGTGTGTAAATGAAGTTCGAGCGAGAGTTGCAAATAGTTTCAAAACATGTCATTTCTAATTTTCTAACATGGCTTATGTGCAAATATTAGTACATAACCCGGACTTCATATAAAGGAAGGTTTATAACTTATCCTCACAACGAGAAAATTAACGTTTCTCGGTCTTGAGCTGTTCTTACAAGACATTTAATGTTTTTAGCTCAAGAAAAAGGACAGTGTACGTTTCAGTGCGCTTACCCTTACCGTTAGAAGAGAAGTCCTCTAACATCTGGTTTTTCAAAAAGTTGAACACAATTTTTCAAGAATTTCTCGATGACAATTCATAATCTTTCAAAATTGTGTGTTCAACACTCTAACCCTCACAATGTTTTCAAAAGACAACAATTTCTCAATTGGTCCTATTTTTGAGGGGGAGTTTTTTTTGAAAAACAAAGTTTTAATGTTCTTGGATACATCAACATCGACAATTCTTATGTATTCAAAACATTATCAAAATGTTCCAAACCATTCATGCTGATAATATTTTCTCCCACAGAATTTTCAAGACATATTTTAATCACAAGGTATTTCAAAAACTAAGTGTTTATTATTTAAAATAAGGGGAGAAAATGTAATTAAAATATGATCTATTCGACTCAATGTGCTGAAGAAAAGGTTTTATGGTTCGATCTTATACCCAACAACATCTTAATTTCACGACGATTCTGAAGTCATAAGGTGGTTAGGTTAGGAATCAATCCTATGATCCAACCAGAACCGGAGGATCTACCCAAGGATAATCCAAAGTTAGAAATAGCAGTCCTTAGGTATGATTGGAGATGAATGTATATGGGAATAATGCCGACTAAGATTGAGCTAACACTGGAACAATCACAACAAGGTGTTAGTAATGACGTCCTGGTAAGCATTGAAGGCGTTGAAGAATGAAAAAGAAATGTATGGATAAAGGGTCTAAAGAAAGAAGCCCTCCACACAACTTAAGGCAGAAACCGGGTCAATACATATGCTATCAGAATCACAAGATGATTGCTGGTATTGAAAACGACATCATGGACCCAGTGATGCAATGCACAACCCTTCCCAGCCATTCGGGTTTCTCTCAACAGAAACTTGTCTCATTTGTCACGGAGATACACACGTTATCTATTGACATCTCATTCCGAGATCGTTGATATTGAATAGGTGGCAATATGCTCCAGCCTCCGAGTACTAAAACCAAAATGCACTAATCGAGTCTAGAGCCAAGAGATCAATCAAAATCTCGTTAGGACACATTCCATTTCAAACACTTGTTGAACATCATCAGGTTCACAAGCTGTTATCAAGAGTCCTACGCAATATCATTGTGATATTTGCCAGAAACATTAAAGTGATACTCTTTAGTATTCACAATGACGAATGGAAATCCTTCCAGTGTCATCATCAAACAGCACTGCGGTAGGTGACTTGCGAGATTCTATATGAATCAAACTTGTGACAACTGGATATCGATTTGGTCCAGTAAATGAATTGACGGTTGATGAATTTTGATAAAAACATGACACTCTCGATGTGTTACAAAAACTCTTTAACGAGTGACACGTCGATTGATTTTCAAATCAAATTTTCTCGTTTATCACTAACCGTAAAACATGCAGGTCCAAACTGTGTAACGGCACCTCAATCCATTCAATGCTCAATCTACGAAGACATACAATCTAGAAAGCTCAAGATTTAATGACAAAAGACTTCCGCTTAACTCTGATTTAAAGTCTTTCAAGATAATGCCCCAAAAAAAGTTAATGAGCATGTTGGTCAAAGACACAAGTCGGCAAGATGGCAAAGACAATAAAGACAATGACAAAGGCTCAAAGTCAAGATCGCAAAGCATGAAGGAACAAGTTTACAACAAATAACGAAGACAAAGACCGAGAACACTCGAGCTTAAACGACAAAAGCAATCTCACTGATCTCATGAAGGAGTGTCATCAATGAACTCACTTCGGGGGAGATTGTTAGCCTCCCCCCCCCACCCCCCCCCCCCCCCCTTTGCCACCCCCCCCCCCCCCAAACCGGCACCAATTTTTATTGAGTCAATAAAAGGAAGTTCGTTCCGTTGCAAGACCTCACTTCGGGGGAGATTGTTAGCCTCAATTTATTGAGTCGAACAAGGAAGCTCGGTCACTCTACGATGGAGCTTCGGTCTTTAATTAGTTAATGTTGTAATAAGATAATATCGAGAATCGGGCTCGATAGTTAATCTAATATTGTATATGTTTCGGGTTTAAATCAAACAAAACCCAGTCCAGGACCCTAGTTAAATATCTCGCGCGTCACATTAAATGTGTAGGGGTATATATATATATTTAGATATTTTCTAGAAATATCTAAATATATATAGATATTTTCTTTATAGAAAATATCTAATTCTAATTTTTCATATATCTTTTTTTCCTTTTCTCTCTCAACTCTCTCTCATCTCTCTCTCTCATCAATTCTCTCTCTCTCTCTCTAGTTTCTTGTTTCGTGTTGTGATTTATGAAGTGAAAGTGTTAATCGGGAACCTACAAGAAACAACCAACAAGATAGTGGTAATACAGGAAAGGCTTAAGGCAGCCAAATTTAAAAGAGTTAGCTTGGTAGTAGTAGGAAAGTTTTGAATTAATGCTGGTAGGTTATGAGTGGTTGAAGGTCTCACCTTGGAGAGGTGTAGTACGTTTGGAAAGAAAGACAAGTTAGAACCGAATTATGTAGGACCATTTGAGATCCTTAGATGGACTGGCCCTATAGTTCGGTTGAGAATTTATGTCTTATGAGCTAAGTATCTACATTTGTCGTAAGCAAGATATCATTGGAAGTATTAGTTAAAGATGGGTACGTAAGGTTCTTGGTAGACCTTAGTACGCCCTTTAATGTTTTGTGTGGTGTTGGATTAAATTTATTTTATGAATGAACTCGAAGGCGAGTCAATTCTTCAAAAACTTGACTTTGTAACACTTAATAACTTGGTTCAGAAGTTATTGTTTGATGAGTTGCGAGGCCGGGTTGTAAATGACGTTGTTACAATAACTTAAGGGATTTTGATGAGTTTTCTCGATGACGAGTGAGGTTCATTTAGTGGATGTTTCTTTCGTTTTGGGTTGTTATGTTGCTAATTGCACCTTTGTGGGGGTGAGCAAAGTCATTAGCAGTTGGATTCGGATTGTAGAAGTTGGATGAGATTAAGGTTGACAAGACTCTTTGTTTTGTCAAGGAACCGCTGAGTTTATGGACCGAGGGGTCAAGAGTTTAAAGCGTAGTAAGATAGTGTTAGCACAATTTCGTTGGGATTCGAAGCGTGGTCCTGAGTTTACTTGGGAACGCAAGGATCGAATGAGGTCTAAGTGTCCTCAGTTGTTTGTCGATAGTGCTAATGCCTCGAGTAATTAAATATCGGGATGAGATTTTCTCAAGGTGGGGATACTGTGACAGCCGTGGCTTGAGCAGGTTGGTTAAACCGTAGTGTTGACCTAAATATCTGTTCTATAAGATTGGTTTATGAGATTTTGTGATTTTAATGTGTTCTATGTGTGTTTTATGAGGATTTGAGAACCAACCTAGTGAGTGAGAGAGTCTCATTGAGGTGTGATTATGATAGAGTATGCATGAGTGCATTTCATTCACTTTTGAGTGACATATAAATGACTTGTGAATTTTGAGCGTTTATGTATTTTGAGTGTATGTATTTATGTGTAAGTATTTACGTATTCCTATTATTAGGTTTTAGAAGTTAAGTTATAGGCGAAATAGCGTTATTTACAATAATAAGTTTTTGGAAGACTTTCTATTTTTAGAATGTGGATTTGGAAATGAAAAGTTATTTTTAGAAAGTAGTTTTCAAGCAAAATGGTTTAACAAATTAGCTTAGATTTTTTTATAAAACTTAAGGTATAAAGATAACTAATTAATTAATAAAGTAAAAGAAATAAAAAAAAAGAAAATATTTTTTATGGATGAATAGTAAAATACGAAAATTTAAAGAAAAAAAAAGAAAGAGTTTTAGTTGGATACAAATTACAAAAAGGAATTATCTAGATAATTATTAGGAGGCTATAAATACAAAATCAAAACCCAAACCCCACCCCTCAAAGAGTTTGACCGGTTTCAAGGGGAAAAAGAGAAGAAAAAATTTTAGAGTTCTTGTTCAAGGTAAATTTTCTAATTAATTATTCACTTATAATTAAATCTTTCAATCAAGTAACATTAATTATGATGGATTATGAGTGTTTTAAATTAGGTTTTATAAAATTAGGGTATGTAAGTTTCAGAAGTTAATTTATAATGATGAAGGGTTAATCATTAGGAATCATATTGATTAGTGATTTGATCATGTGTTTAGGGGTTAGATCACCCGAACAAGTGTGAAATCACAATGCAGAATTTTAGTCAGACTTGTAGAGGCCATAACTCGGCCATAAAAGATCAAATAAATAATTTACAACATACTGGAGATAACCTCAGAGATCTACTTTCTATAGAAAAGTTGCCTCATGAGTTTTTATGGTCGGGAAGTGGGTCAAATGGTCGTTACAAAATCAGTGTGTAAAACAGTGACGAATTTCAGTTTTGGTTTTGATTTTTCTAAAAATACTTAGACAATGAGTTAGAGGCTCTAAATCACGTGGAAGTTAGTTCATATGTTGTGGAGAGTCCCCTGAATTTTTTCTAAGGTCATAGTGAGGTCTAAGTTGGTTAACCAATGTCATACTTTTGAAAGGTCAGATTCTGGATGAATTCAGGACACATTGGATAAGGAATTTCTTAAGGAATTTGTAAAAAGGGTAAGGACTTTGAGAGAGCCAGGAGAGGTTTCAAAAACATGTAAGTAGCATGGTGAATTTGGTTTGATTATGGGAGTGTTTAAGGTGGTGCGTTTAGGACCGCGTAAGAGAGTTAAAATTCGGTCTCTAAACCAGAAAGTTAAAGTGTAACAATTGAAGTATAGATTGGCAATACGTAAGAGATGGAAAAGTGTTAATTGAGTTAAGAATTTATGATAGATACTTAATGTCCATATAGTTGAGGTTACATCATATTGGGTTGAATACCTAATTGATGGTAACTTATTGTGTGCTAAATTGATTTAGCATTACCGAGAAGTTTGTGAAGCGTTGTTGATTCAATTTGGAAAGCATAAGCATCAGGTGAGTATCATAGACCACTTTAAATGTTTTTACATTAGGGATGGAAATGATGCTAAATGTTTTTGAAATTGCTGTGATTATGTGTTTGCCTTTCATGTGACATTTATATGATTCTATATGACTTATTGTTGCATGTTGAATGTGGTTTACTTGCATGTTCTATATTGACAAGTTCAAGTTTATATGATTTGGAATCGGGGGAGTACCCTACTCAATAATAGGAATTGGGATCGGAGGGTACGCCTACCCAAGTAATGGTTGTCTAATGCCTAAGTATAAGCTTCAGCTGGTAGACTTTTAGGTGCGTAAGTGACATATGGGATCGGGGTAACGTTCCTACCTATTGTTAGATAAGGGATCGGGGGTAACGTTCTGACCCAGTCTTGTTGAAATGGATCGGATGTAACGTTCCTCCCTAGTATGTGATTGCATGATTAGCATAAGTTTCATATGTTCATAATTGTCCTAATATTGTTTTGATAATCGCAATAAATTGGTTTGAAAAAGTTTATAATGTAGTCTTAAACCTATGACTCTCACCAGCCGTTGTGTTGAGCGTTTTAAGCATCATTTTTCAGGTGTGAAGTGCATAGGATTCTTAAGATAGTGAGTAAGTGGCTAGAAAGAGAACTTAATATGAGTCTAGAAGTTTATATGATGATGTGTAGCATTGTAAGAATAAATTTGCATGTCTCGTTATTGGCGAGAACATCCTATTATCATAAAAAAGACCGCCTTTTAATGTTTTGGTTAGTATATGGTATTGTTATGACACATTGTGTCTATACTATACTTATGTATGCATTGTAGTATCTCTATATATATCTACCATGTGTTGTGATGATATCTATTCTTGTTTACGCCTCGCGTTTCCGCCTTGGCGGGGTGTGACAGCATACAATGGAGGTAACATTATTTTTGGTAGTAATCTTCGCGGTTACATCATTGGCAAAGGTACGATTTCTAATAACTCTCTCAAAATAGATAATGTAGAACATGTTGATAATTTAGGATTTAACTTGCTAAGTATAGGACAAATATGTGATAATAAATGTAGAGTAACTTTTTATGAACATGATAAGTAAAGTCACTAAGGACGGTAAAGTCATAGGTAGAGGTATTAGGAAGAAAGGCTTTGTAGGTTCCCGATTAACACTTTCACTTCATAAATCACAACAATAACAAGAAACTAGAGAGGGAGAGAGAGAATTGATGAGAGAGAGAGATGAGAGAGAGTTGAGAGAGAAAAGGAAAAAAAGATATATGAAAAATTAGAATTAGATATTATTCTATAAAAAAATATCTATATAATTTAATATTTTAGAAAATATCTAAATTATATATACCACCTACACATTCTAATGTTACGCGCAGGGATATTTTAACTATGACCCGGGCTCGGGTTTTGCTTGGGATTAAACCCGAAACATATACAATATTAGATTAACTATCGAGCCCGATTCCCGATATTATCCTATTACAACATTAACTAATTAAAGACCGAAGCTCCATCGTAGAGTGACCGAGCTTCCTTGTTCGACTCAATAAATTGATGCTAACAATCTCCCCCGAAGTGAGGTCTTGAACACGGGAACGAGCTTCCTTTATTGACTCAATAAAATTGAGGCTAACAATCCTTGTACCAAATTCGATCCATTCAACTCACTCTCTCCAATTACGGCCCATAAAACGGTAACCTACATTCCTTTCCATACCATGCTTCAAATGAAGCATCAACCGTATACACAATACTCGAATGATAATCCCCACCTTAGGAAAAACTCATCTTACGAAAGTGAGTATTCCAATTACCTCTAAAATCTACCATACTTGTCTTAAGCATAGCTAGGAATGGGGTGACTTAGTCAGTCCATTGACTACACCCAAATAGCATCGTATCCACTACTCACACTTGGTAACTTGACAACAATATCCTTAGTTATCCTTTCCCACTTCTACTCGGGTAACTCAGGTTGTAGCAACAATCCTAAAGACCCTTGATACTCAACTCTACTTCCGAATACGCTAAATACTTACTACCGAACACTATAGCCGTCACATGACTCAACCATCGATTATTTAACCTAAACCACACAACATCGTATCCGCTCCAGGATGGATATGAATAACATTGTCGTATACGCCTCTCTTCAATAGCCAAGGTCCTTACATCTCTCCAAATGGAGATCCGAACCTTGTCTAACCAATATGAACCACTCTCCATCTCTTTTCACACTCGTTGGTCCAAGCCACGCAACATCTTAGGTTGACGCGTTCTTTGCTTTGGACATCTTATCTTATACCATCAACATCCTTTTCTCAAACCTAGATCGAATCGTCGTACATCTATCTTCAGAACTCATTCTTGGCTTCACTCCTTCTTCCTACTCCATGGTAACATCTACATTTGCATTTCCCAGATGGTACTTGGCCTCGAAATCAAACTTACTAAATAACATCCATCAATCATCTTTGCCTCATGTTCAATCCTTCCGATTGAAAGTGTGTTGGAGACATTCATGATCCGTATAGATCACTCTCCATGTCTCGTTCACTTAATGCCTCTAGCATTATAAGGCAAAACCTACCACGTTAGCCATGTAATCCTTCATAAGAACCTTCAGTTGTCGCGACGAACAAGCAATCACCTTCTCTTTTTTCCAAGCATGCTTCCAAATCCTTGCTTCGCGCGTCATAATATACTACAAAATCGTCTGCTCCTTCCGCAAATGCAAATGGCTCATTACCCAATTTGATTCCATCTCCGATATCCTAATAGCTTCTTCTTGCTCCCTTCCACGTTTGGAGAATTTCACGTACATCTCTCTTCCATTAGTGACATCCTAACTATCATCTCACGTGCTATGTACCCTCTTAGACTTCGAGTCGGTTTAATTATCGTCTGTATATATATGTTAACTAGCTTGTCAATATACGGCCATGCACACCCGGCTCATTAACTCTATGAAAACCGCTGGTGCATTGGTTAACCCAAAAGCATAGCCGTAAACTTCAACGTGTCCATTGCACATCCTAAAAAATCTTAGCTACGTCATCCTTGTACACCCTCCTTTGGTGACAATCCCGATTCCAATTTTCTATCCTACTCTTCTCGAGATAATCCAGGCACATCCTAAACTACCCACATTCCTTCCTATCAAGCAATACAGACACTTCCCACCACGAGTTATTATTCGAGCCAATCTTTACCTTGCAACTCTTTCAATTATTCCAACAACTTTTTGCCTCTCTAAAGGCGTTTAAACGATTCGAGCCTTCGCAAATTAGCGTCGCTCCTTGTACTAATTCAATACGAAATTCTTCTTCACGACGAGGGGTAAAACCCACTAAATCCTGAGAAACACTTCGAGAAGCTCACATACTACTAAAGTATCACTAAATTTTGACTCATATGCTTTGGTATTCCTACAGACCTTCCCGCATACCTCTTTAGTCCCGATTCCTATGAAACCTTAAAACAATTTTTTAGCTCACTAAGGTAATTTTAACTACCTTCTTGTGCATACCATCTCACCTTATCCTCACAACTAATTCTCTCATACGGCTACATCAACGCTCCTATAACTAAGAGGTACTAAATCAAAAGTAAAACGAGAATTCTCTACTTCCAACTTGGGATCGCGAATAATTCCATTCGCTTCGCTACTATCAATCGCACCACCCAAAAGATACGTCCTAACATCAACTCTAGCACCATGCCATGAGGAAATTTTAAACTTCACATGCACCAATTAGTATGGACCCAAAAATCACACGATTCCAAAAAGAAAAAAAAATTCACCGAATGTAAAACGTCGACAAGAAGAACGAACCTTCCGACCTAACAAACACATCAAACGATATTCTAGAACTCCCCAACGATAAACCACGGACCCTTAATTAAAAGATTAAGAACCTTTGTGCCAAAACCAATTTTTACCCAAGGAAACTTTCCCTCATAACCTTATACCAATCATTTTAAAACAATAGAATCACCTAGTTATAATGCAAATAATTTTTAAAGTGTAAAAATAAAATTTAAATAAAATTTTCATAAACTAATATTTTATTAATGTTTTCATAAAAAAGATCAAAAGATTATTTTAAAAAAATGTGTTGCATTTATATTTATATAATTTAGTTTGTCCGAAAGAATTTTTTAACAACCGTAAACTATATGATATCGACAACTACAAAATTACTTTGAAAAGGAATTTATTACTCTCAACAAAAGACACCATGATATCAAAATAGAACTCCTAAAAATACCTTAAGGATTCCAATACAACAAAATGGTTAATTTTCTTGAAAAACGAACACTACAGGAACTCTTTCAAACCAAACAAACCATGAAACTCATCCAATACCAAGGGTATTAAACTCAAATCAAAAAGAATCGTCACCTTAAGACTAAGGAAAAACAATCAAAACGCCGAACTGGAGAACATAGAACACCAGTTTCTATGATAACACCTTAGAATAACAACCACGAGCGTTTGGATATCTCAACGAACAACAGCTAACGAACCAACTTAAATCGCGGACGACAATGCCACAGGTATCCGATGTATCCGCAAATGCTAGATGAAAGGTGAACCAACAAATCACGAAACCCAACTTAATATAATCGCCCAATCGGTTAAGAGAGGAATTCTCTAACCATACAACCATCCTCAACAGGATCTCACATCACATCTACACTACCATCTACACCTCCAGACTTACATCCTTACATAATACATACAAGCAACAATGATCAATGCAATCAAAGTCACAAGTCCACGTGTGTGTTGCCTTTATATATGTTCTCAGACCATAATTTATAATTGCACCTTTTTCACACTTCTACTTACTTCCAAGACCACACATCTCAACGATTACACACATCTACCACATATCACTTAATAATAATCCAAATATAACTCAAACATGATAATCCATCTAACGAACCATAAAATCCCAATCGACCAAACGAAACAGATATTCACCTCATGACCTAAAAAATATAAAAGCAATCCTCGATTATAGCAACGCATCGAGGTAGAAAATGAAATAAACTTATGTTGGGCCTCGCTTGGGTTTGACTTTTCTCTCTCAAAAGTCACCCAACTCCGCGGGTCCAGTGAGGTAAACAATCTCCCAACGATATCTCCTAGGGGTGGGGGAAGACATGACGAAAACAATAACAAAGGGATATATACTATTAGATCCCCATAATGAAAAAGTATATATTTCATATTATATAGTAGTAAATTCATAAATATAAGAATTTCAAAGCTTTTAAGGTAGCGGGAACATACGATATATATACGTACACATACACTTATATCCCTAAAAAGCAACTATAATGAGAGGACCCTTAAGCTAATAGTCAAAAAAAAAAAGGCTCAACCACCTAGTTCTCTATAACCATAGGCTCTGATACCAATCTGTCACACCCCGCCAAGGCGGAAACGCGAGGCGTAAACAAGAATAGATATCATCACAACACATGGTGTCTATATAGAGAATACTAAAATGCATACAATAAAGTAAAGTATAGACACAATGTGTCATAACAATACCCATAACTAACCAAAACATAAAAGGCGTCTTTATTGATGAAAAGGAAGTTCTCGCCAATAAGAGACATGCAACATATATTCATACAATGCTACACATCCACATATAAACTTCAAGATCATCTTAAGGTCTCTTTCTAGCCACTTCTCACTATCTTAAGAATCCTCATGACTTCACACCTGCAAATGATGCTTAAAAACGTCAACTCAACGGTTGGAGAGAGTCTAGTTTAAGACTCACATTATAAACTTTCAAACCAATTTTATCTATTATCAAACAATATAGCAATTTATGAAACATATGAACTTAGCTACAGGCAATCCACATACTAGGTAGGAACGTTACCCCCGATCCATTTCAACAACCGGGTAGGAACGTTACCCGCCGATCCACATATCAACAACTAGGTAGAACGTTACCCCCTATCCCATAAGTCAACTTATCGCACCTAAAAGTCTACCGAGGCAGAAGCTTTATACTTAGGCCTAGACCAAGCAATACTGGGTAGGCTACCCCTCGATCCCAATTTACTATTATTGAGTAGCGTACTCCCGATTCCAAATCAATAACACTTGCACAGTGTCAATATAGAACATAGCAAGTACACCGCATTAACAACATGCAACAATAGGTCATATAGCAATCATATAATGTCCACATGAAAGCAAAACACATAATCACAGCAATTCAAAACATTTAGCATCATTTCCATCCCAATGTAAAAACATTTAAAAGTGGGACTATGATACTCACCTGATGCTTATCTTCCAAATGAATCCAACAACGCTTCACAAAACTTCACGGATCATTCAAACTATAAGCACACAATAAGTTACCACCAATTAGGTATTCAACCCAATATGATGTAACCTCAACTATGATGGACATCTAAGCTATCTATCATAATTCTATACTCAATTCAACCCTTTTCCAACTCTTACGTATGCCAATTATACTTCAATGTTACACTTTAAACTTTCTGGTTTAGAGCCGAATTTTATACTCTCTTACGCGTCCTAAACGCACCACTTAAACACTCCCATAATTCAAACCAAAATTCATCATGCTACTTACATGTCTTATGAACCTCTCCTAGCTCTCCCAAAGTCATTACCCTTTTACAAATACCCTTAAGAAATTCCTTAATCCAATGTGTCCAGAATTCGTCCAGAATCTGACCTTTCAAAAGTATGACATTGGTTAACCAACTTAGACCTCACTATGACCTTAGAAAAAATTCAGGGGACTCACACAACATATGAACTAACTTCCACGTGATTTAGAGCCTCTAACTCATTGTCTAAGTATTTTTAGAAAAATCAAAACCAAAACTGAAATTCGTCACTGTTTTACACACTGATTTTGTAACGACCATTTGACCCACTTCCCGACCATAAAAACTCATGAGGCCAACTTTTCTGGAAAGTAGACTCTCTGAGGTTATCTCCAGTATGTTGTAAATTATTTATTTGATCTTTTATGACCGAGTTATGGCCTCTACAAGTCTGACTAAAATTCTGCAGTGAATTTCACAACTAGTTCGGGTGATCTAACCCCTAACACATGATCAAATCACTAATTCAATTGATCTAATGATTAACCCATCATCATTATAACATAAACTTTCTAAAAATTACAAACCCTAATTTATAAAACCTAATTTAAACCCTAATCCATCATAATTAAGTTACTAGAATTGAAAGATTATAATTAAAATTGAATATTAATTAGAAAATTTACCTTGAACAAGAACCCTAAAATTTTTTCTTCTCTTTTTCCCCTTGAAACCGGTTTTTTTTTTTTTTTTTTCCCCCCCAAAAAACTCTTTGAGGGGTGGGGTTTGGGTTTTGATTTTGTATTTATAGCCTCCTAATAATTATCTAGATAATTCCTTTTTGTAATTTGTATCCAACTAAAACTCTTTCTTTTTTTTTCTTTAAATTTTCGTATTTTACTATTCATCCATAAAAAATAAAAAAATATTTTTTTTTATTTCTTTTACTTTATTAATTAATTAGTTATCTTTATACCTTAAGTTTTATAAAAAAATCTAAGCTAATTTGTTAAACCATTTTGCTTGAAAACTACTTTCTAAAAATAAACTTTTCATTCCAAAACAACATACTAAAAATAGAAAGTCTTCCAAAAACTCTCATATTTTAAATAACTCATTTCTCTTAACTTAACTTCTAAAACTTAAAATAGGAATACGTAAATACTTACACATAAATACATACACACAAAATACATAAACGCTCAAAATTCACAAGTCATTTACATGTCACTCAAAAGTGAATGAAATGCACTCATGCAAACTCCATCATAATCACAACATCATAATGATACTCACACACTTACTAGTTTGATTCCCAAAATCCTCATAAAACACACATAAGAACACATAGAATCCACAAAATTCTCATAAACCAAACTATAGAACAGATATAGGTCAACGCTATGGTTTTGAACAACCGCCAATCATGGTTGTCACATATGCCTTGTAAGTGGAGAAGAGCTTTCAATTGCCCGTCATGTGCTTAGAGCATCCACTATCCTTGATCTATTCGTCGGGCTCCAAGTCAACTCCAAGGCATATCTATTTATATAAGACAATAACTCAAACATTTGGTCCCCAATATCTTATGGGTCGAAAGTTGTTAGTGCCAAACATCCATTGCATTTGATGCAATTGGTTGGGGTGTGAGAACGGAAGACACATTTCCCATGGCATGTAGCTTTGACGTGGAAAATTGTTCCAACTTACGTGAAAGCCATGAGGTTGGTTTTGTCGACCACCATGTCTTTTTGTTTGCGGTGTTTTAGGACGAGAATAATTATTATTGACTCTTCTAGGAGGTGGACTTTTTGAAAATCTAACTCCGGGCTTTGTTAATGGTTTATAAAATTGTTTGACTTCATTGTCACTAGCCACAGGAATTTTGACTTTGTTTACAATTATGTGTTTTGGTCTAGGACCCAAAATAGATTTTGAAAAGACACACATTTCTCATAACCAGGCGTTGCTGGTGGCGGTCCGATATTTATTTTGGGGGCCACTTGAACATTAAGGGGGCCACCAATATTTATGGGACCTCCATCAGAAGACAACTTTTTCTGAGCTTTTACAAATTTCATTTCCTTAGTTCCACTAGATGATGCTTCAAATGAATTAAACCCTAAACCTAATTTATCACCGAAGGGTTTTTGATTATTTAATATTTCATTCAAGCAATGTGTACTCTTTTCAAATTTGTTTAATTTAGTAGATTCTTCTTTGAGCTTTTCTTTTTCAATTTTAAGTGTGTGACACTTTGCACAATCAATATCAACTCCCTTGTTTTTATCAAGTGTGGACAATTTATCTTTTAATTCTGTAAGCTCATTTTCTAGACTATTTCTAATAGCTTTTAGCCTTTTGTTCTTAGTGATTATCTTTAAACTCATTTTGCATAATTTATCATATTCATTGTCTAGAGTTAAATCAGCAATTGATGAGTTTTCATCACTAAAGTAGGAGGATTTGAAACATACCTCATTTGGTGCTTGAGCTACAAGACATGTCTCGTCTTGGATCTTTTCATCATTCTCTTCACCGTTATCGCTCCAAGAACCTCCAACAAATGCTCTTTGGTTCTTGTCTCTCGGTGGTGATTGCTAATTCTTTACTATATATACAAATATATAATATATAATAAATATATATAATACAAATATAATAAGTAAGGAAAAATATCAATGATAAGAAATCCAAGAGGCTTTTTAAAAGAGTATTCACTTTTATCCAAAGTAAAAACCCTAAAAGACCTTCCCGAGTCGTTTCCCGTCGAGGCGTGAATTTGAAAATCGAGTTTTGGTTTGAGAATTTATGCTTGAATAATCACAATTTGGATTGGGTTTTCTAAATCTACAAGCAAAATTAATTAAAAGGCAAGCTAAACTAAAAACGAAAGCAATTACGAAATTAAAAACGTAAACGGGAACGTAAAAACGCGACTTAAAACCTAAATTATCAAAATTTAATCCTAAAATGATTTTTTAACTTTTAATAAACCCTAAATGACTAAAATGCAAGAACAAAGAAAACTAAACCAAAAACGAAAGCAATTTAAGCTTAAAAACACGAAAAACGTTAACGGGATTCAATCCCGTTTTAAAAAAATTCAAAATCTAAAATTTTAACCCTACGAAAGCAAATCTAATTTTCTACAGTCCTATTTGATAAAAGAAAATAAAAAAAAGAATTATATTTTTTTGACTTTTTAATAATTTATTATGATTTAAAAACGGATTTAGTCTAAATTAAATATTAAAAATATTAAACTAATTGCGAAAATTCTAAAAAAATCACGAAAAGTAGTTTGAACTATGCTTAATCTAAGAAAAATGAAAAACTGGAAAAATGCTAAACGAATAAGCTAGAAATAAGCCAACTATGGCTAATAAGCTAAATGACTAAAAGAGGGTTAAATAATAAATGTTGTAAGTATATACACGAAAAAGACCCTAGGGCAGTTGGTGAGTGTGGTGTGTGTTGAGGCTTGGGAGAGGTTGTGGAGGTCACGGGTTCAAGCCCTGCTCACCCATGACTTCCCAATTTCCCAAGTTTTACTTTTGCAAAACTTTTTAAACAACCTTTTTGATAAGATAAAAATAAGCATTTTTATAATTGTAACTATTTTTGAAAAGCACTAAATAAGCCAGGAAAAAGCAAAATAAGCTGACAGTTTTTACCTTTTTAAACTAAATGACTAAATGGATAAACTAAGGCTATTTGGGACTAATAAGCACAAGGAAAAAGTGAATAAGCTAAGACAAATTACTAGCTAGACCTAAAAAGCATTGATAAGCAAAAATAAGCTAAGGAAATAAACAGGAAGGCACTAAAAACACTTATTAAGACATGAGACAAAAAAGGGAGAACACAAGACTACTTTCTACTTTTAAACTAAAAATTAAAAGCTAATAAGCACTTGAAAATGACAAATAAGCTAGAACAGATGATAAGCTAAACCTAATAAGCAACTAGGAACCAAAATAAGCAAAGATATAAGCTGGATAAGCTTTAAAAGCATATAAGTTTTTTGGCCCAAAACTGTCAGCCAAACAGCCCAAAAGGTACTTTTCTAGCTTATTTTTAAGCTAGAAAACAGATCCTTATGGCCTTAAAACTACCAAACAGATTAAATTTAGACCTTAAAGAACACATAACAATTTTCAAAATTCATTTTGAAATTAAGGTTAAGCTACAATAATGTCACACCCCTAAAATATCAGAGTATAATGGCAACCGAGAGAGTATGACTTCATGATTATCATACTTCTAAGCAATACAGAACGACCTCTATATGAGACATTTTAAGAAAACATATCACTTGAATTAGGAAATAATAAATTGTTTAACATTCAACGGAAGCATAAAATAGACAATACAACATTGTTTTAAATAGTACAAGTGATCTTCAGATAACGGGAAAATAACTGCAATGCATGAGACTTCATATAGCATCTTCATTCTTAATACCTGAGAAAACATTGCTAAAGTGTCAACATAAAGTTGGTGAGTTCATAGAATTGTTTAAGCAGAAAATGTAGTGTTTGTGAATCACAAGATTTCATCCACGTATGACAATATAACAAATACAAAGTCATATAAATTGCATTACTATTGTCTAAGCTCATGACACCTCTAAACCTGCAGCTTTTAAAACAGATTAACAACTACTTAAGAAGCCTATGTTAAACTTGGCTTAGTGACCCAAACCAATTAAAACACATATTTGACCCATTTTGAACCTTATGCCAAACACCCCTTAAAGTAAATGAAAGACAACTTTTATAGCTAAACATATTTGATTAAGCCTATGGACCAATTGAATAATCAGATAAAAGGATATGATATTCAAAGATAATAAGCAAAAAGTTAGACTAAAAAAGAAAGCCCCTTTGTAATAAGCTATTCTATGAGCAGTTTAACTAAAATAATAGTAGATTTAACTAAAACTTGAATCAAATGAATTTTAATAATTCAAACTACAACATTAAACCATATTAAGCAACTGACACAGAATAAGCACCAATAAGCACTAATAAGCAATGTTACAGTAAAATGCAAGAAAATGGAAATTTAGGAACTTACAAGTTCCTTAGCCTTTGGTATCGAACTTGAACACTCAATAACACACCTAATGCTTCCCAAGAAGCTCTAAAACCATGGCCATCCAGAATCTACCATGCTCCAATGAATTGACAGATTTGTACTTATATTTTTGATGGTTTATAACAATAATGGACAATGGATATTAAAAACTCAGAACTTTAACTTAAAAACCTCACTTTCATTAAAACTTTAAAAGAGTACAATGCTTTAAAAAAGACAATAAGCTAAAAATTGATTATAAGCTAAATCAATACAAAAAATAGGACTTAACATAAAACATTAATTTTATTAAACTTTAAAAAACAAGTACAAGGTTTTTAAATTTAAAAGACAATAAGAAAATAAATTTTACACTAATCCTAAATTAATTGCACTCGGTACCTTTACAATGAAGAAATAAGCCTATATATAACCTAATAAGCTAGCACTTGTGCTTGTTGTGTTTGTTGTGTGAGAAGCTTCAAAGCCTTCATCATATCCATCTAAAATTCTTGCTCTCCAAGTGATATGATTTGAGCCATTGAACTTTTTGTCTTCAAGATCTTGACGAATGGGGTGTTAGGAGATTGCCAAGGTGGCAAAAGACCCATGTGATGTAGGGTTGAGGGGAAAGAGATTTTTTGTCTTAGGGTTGCAGGGGGTGCAGGGGAAAAAGACCTTGTTATGGTAATTTGGCGAGAAAAAGAGTTGGGGGAGTTTGTATCTGTTTTGGTGAAAACAGATTTAACAGGGTTAAAGGTTTGTTGGTTTGGCAATATTGCCCCCTGAACTTATATTGTTTGATTGCATGGATGGTCCTGTGGTGCAAATTATATAAGGGATTTGGTAATATTGGCCCTTGAGGTTATATGGTTCGTTTGCACCCACAATCCTTTAAGGACTAACGGTGTAACAAACTTAACAGCTGTTAGGCTGTTTGTTAGTAAACAAGCCTTAATGGTTTTGGGATTAGTTAAGTGTTTTGGGCTGAAAATAGACTAAAGCCCAAAATGGTTTTAATAACCATTTAGTCTTCATAATGAGCACTAATGGGCTGACCCGGCCCATCAGATGGGTGCGGGTGGCCCATTAAGTATTTCTTCGGTTTTAGCTTCGGTTTTGACTTTGACTTCTCGGTGTTGACTTTGACTTTGACTTGTTGACTTTTTCAAGCTCTTTCCATTCTGTGCTCGGTTTTGTCGTTTTGGCTTCATTTTTGTCCTTTTCTTGGATATTCGTTACTTGCACAATATAAGTGAAAACATACAAATACAATGTATTTTTGGTACTTTTTTGTCATTTAAGTCCGTTTTTAATGGAAAATGGTATGTGTAATTAAGCATATACCAGAAACCCGGTGGTGTTCTAAGTTTTAGTGTGTTTTTTATATAATGAGTTAGAAACTTCTTTTGTAAGCTTTTTGTTCCTGAAACAACTAAAAAGTGTGGCGCATTTATAATAATTGCGGCGAACTTTGCTTTTTATGTATATATATATATATATATTTAAAATTAATTATAATAACTGAAACATAAATTAATCCACCAAAATATTCATTCATTAATATAGAGGTAGTCCTCGTACATCAAAGAATAATCCGTAATGGATTTAATACAATTGATTTTCTTTTAAATATGTATACGGCATTAGTAAAATACGATAAACATTATTTTGGGAGCGCACAAATTCTTCCTCCCTTATTCTTTTGTCCAAAGTTTCACTCGACGAACTAGTTTGGTGACATTATGTCACTCAATTTGTGATACTTAGATAACTTCCTTTTCATAGGTTTTGTCACAAAATCTTGCATGTAGATATTTCCATAGGGGTCAGTTAAACGAATCTCAGTTTTCCACTGCCCAGTTGCTAGCTTAGGGTTAGAATAGCACATTTTGTAATCAGGCTTCCATTCAACATCTCTTAGTTTAGCAGGGAGTGATCCTAGAAAACTTATAGCCTTCTTCCACACGCTAATTTTTCTAAAGGGGTTTATTACTGAATCAAGGGTTGACAAGGTCATGTTTTCAGCAGGGTTGGTGTTGTTTTGGTATCCGATAGGTCTGGAGTTGTGAATTGGTGTTCCCATTTCATTCCTCTTAATCACATAGTCTTCCTTGTCATCTGAGTCGCTTTCAGCAATTCTGATTTTTTCTGATCTAGCTGCTCTAAAGGTTTGACGAGTTAGTCCATCAAAGGTAGTAAATGTCCTGTTTGGAATGTCAATGTTGCCTCCAATTGTATCAAGGAATCCACGACCCACCACGATGGGTGCGTCTCAGTCCATAGGTATTTCCAAAATTAAGAACTTAGCAGACAAAGTGGTGAATCCAACTTGACATAGTACATTTACCAATCGACCAGTTACTTCAGCTTCTGTATAGTTAATCATAATTATATTCCTGTTTTCTTTCATAATATCATCTCTACCCAGCTGTTCGTAGATTCTGTATGGCATGGTGTTAGTGTCAGATCCAGTATCAGCTAGAGTGTTTTCATTGATTCGGCCTTCCAACCTAATTGGAAATAAAAATGCTCTTGGATCTCTCTTTTCTTTAAGCATTTTCCCTTTCACTTTCACTGTTACTCTTTCTTCTTCCGGTTTAACTATTCCATCTAATCTGACTTTGTCGGCCCAGATTTCATCCAACAACTTCCTATATTTATCACTATAGGCCAATGTTTCTATTATCGTCCTAACTTCTTCTAGAATTTCATACCTCATACTGATATTGCGTGCAAGTGCCCTCTTTTCAGCTTCCTCTTGGGTTAAGGGTATTCTAATAGATGTGGATGGTCTAGTACCATTATTAAAGTACATGATGTTTTCCATAACTTTCTTTTTGTTCCTGCTTCCCTTGCCCATTTTGCATACCAGTGGTGGGAGATCGGTTTCTGTTTGTGGTGCCTCATCAAAATCAAAATCAAGCAACATTTCCAAGTCATCAAGGTATGGATTCTTTTCTTCATCACTACTTAAAAGAAAAAGGGTCAAAGTCGGGCTGTATTGTAATAGTCCCTTCCCCGAAATTTACCACTACATTCGCAGAACACAAGAATGATCTTCCGAAAATTAATCATGGCTCAAATTCGTCTTCTTCAGGATTTATGATGAACTGGACGAAGTAAATTTCCCCGCGTAGTAACACCATCAACTCCTTTTTAACCAGCTTCTTTCCTTTCCTAACTTCATACTCAAGACAAAGTTTGACTGCGTAGTTGTTTGAGATTAAGTTATCATTCTTTTCCAAATTAATCTCTCCATCTGATGCATATAAGCCATTCACAAAACATTGTGCAATATATCGATCACTATCCTCTTCAGTGTACATTAAAACCAAAGGTTCAGGTTCCTTCTTTCCTCCACTTCCTGCCGTATCTTTGTATTCAGTTAGGTCCTAATCTCCTGACCCTTTGTTTTGGTCACTGGAGATCTCAATTACGTCCTTTCCTAGGCACATCTTTCCCATACTCGAGTCCATGTTACTTTTAAAAGAACATAATATCAAAATAAACATTAGTGGGTTAGTCAAAACATATTTAAGCAACTTCCTACACTTGCATAATATTAATAAGCACATAGCAACCTTCATTTCAAATAATTCTTTTGCAAAATATGAATTTTTAGCATACTGTTTTGGTTCAGATAGGAAAGTGAGACGGTTTTTTAGAAAAGTGCGGCGCACTTTCTGAAAAATAAATAATTCTTCTTTATTTTCCAGAAATACCGGCGCACTTTGGTATAAGTGCGGCGCACTTCTGGAAATTTTTCTGATTTTTGTTGAATTCTTTATTTGCTCAGTTTTATCAATAAGACTTAATCTAGATGTCATGAATTTCTCAAAGATACATTTAACAAATAAGGGGCATACGCAATTATGTAGACAAATAACCAAATAAGCTAATAAGAAAATATTTTTTGCTTTTTTCATTTTTAAATACAAGATATATAGAAATTTGACAATTATCAATACTGGAAATATATTTTTTATTTAAAAAGTTCAATTACAGATAATGAGGGTTCTTAGGTCAAGTTGCTTATTAATTCCAATTTCTTTTCCTAATTAACAATGAAAAGTGGGGCGCACTTTTTAGAGCAGTAACAATAAAACGGTTTCTGTTTGCCAGAAAATGGTACGGTGATTTTTGAAATTTTTAGGGTTGTAATATTAAAAATGACTTTATCAAAAAATGGTTTCAATCCCTCGGCAGCGGCGCCAAAAACTTTGATGTGTTTTAAAAGCTTTAAATTTATAATACTGAAATATGACAATTATATGGAAAACACACGGGTAAAGTATAACCCTCGTTTGTAATATAGTATTGTAGATAAGTCAGGTCGTTCCACAAGAGATTAGCAATTCTAAGACAAAGTCGATAATATTAAGAAAAAGGATTATCTTATAGATTGTCACGGGTCTAAAGATAATGGACTAATTCAAGTAAAAGGCATGTTTGGTTAATGGAACAAAAAAATATAATAGATAAACTTAAGTGGATGAATGGTTCACGGATATAGGTATAATCATTAAGATTGTTTAGTTGGCTTAAAAAAGATTTGTCTATTATTCATAACGAAAAACCCTTTCGGCCTTTATCTTTAATCATGAAAATGCCTTAAGTTTGATCCGTGTTTGATGTTAAGTAATATAAGCTTGCTAAACCACGTTCGTTAGACATATGGTTTAGCGTTAAACCTTTTTGTACTTGGGTTAATGTTCGTTTCCTTAGCCAATCCTCACAAGGCTAAGATCTAGTTGCCATAGACAAACAACTTGGAAATCAACCATTTAGTCCGGGAGTCTTCTCTGACCTAATACGAAAATGGGGGGGGAATATAGAGTTCAAACGAAGTTTAAAGAATAAAGTTCAAGAACATCAAGTCATTTTATTCATATCAAAAATTACATCAAATAGTCAAGTTTAATCCATTATATCCAATATATGTTCCTACCAAAACTGATTAAAATATCAATAATTATAAAAGCAACACATCGAACAAGTGATAGAGATCCAAAATCATATTATAAAAATCCCGGCATCTAGATTACTTGGTCTGTATCACTAAATCCAGTTGAATGATAGATCGCATACAAAAGCACGTAAACAAGTGTAAACTGATAAATATAAAAAGCAATTAACGATAAATTAAGCAATCGAGATAAACAAACCAAACATTAAGATCTTCATAATAATGGCTAATACCCAAAGGTATTAGCCTTCAAACGTCATAATCAATAAAAAAGTAATAATTTAGCCAAGGTAAACTAACCGAGTTAACGAATGATACCAAAAACTGAACGATTACAAGAGTATAGGAGATTACAAGTTGTTTCCTATGGAATTAATTACGTTGCAAGACCTCTTCTACTCTTCTTCTCCTCTAAAAATCAACTTTTATGGTTTAGGTATCGAAAATATGATTTAGCACACTGAAAACCCGTTTTTAGGTTTTCTATTCATAAGGTCTGGAATTTGGTCGATACGGCATATTGACTGAGGTCAATACGGCGTATTGGGGGTTTCTTGGAGTAAAGACCACGTTTGATATCTTCCAGAATATTTAATTGCCATAACTTGAATTCTGCATAGAGACTTCTCTAGATACGACGTATTGATCCTTGATCCTTTGTGGTCTTTAGTGAAGTACAGGCATAGATACGTCGTATCTTCCTTGATGGATACGGCGTATTGGATGTCAGAACAGTAATCTTCAAATGTCTTCGTTTAAGCTCCAGAATGCGTGCCTTTTTGCTAATCTTCACCAAGTACTCTATAATTACTGCAATTCTCAAATACAAACGATTAAGTAACAATTCTTTGCAATAATTATACAAAATAGGTTATTTACATGGGATAAATGATGCTATAAAAGTAACGTTATTTGATGTCTTCAGTCCCCCATATATGTTTGACCCATTCTCATGGGTCTATGCAGTCCCCCATATTTGTGATAATAAAAAAACATTGCAGTACCCCATATGTGTTTGACCCATGGTCATGGGTTTTGTGCTTTCTATGTGACCAATATAACATTTACCCATTATCATGGGTAAATGCAGTTTGAATATGAAAATGCAGATCCCCACAGACATATGAAACAAGGAAAGATACTACATAATTAGATAATTTCACCATTCATCTAAGGCAGTTGAGACATTCTTTACAAAGCACAAAAAACCCAAAATATGTGCTTCTTAGCCCATATGAATCATGAAAGTTTTAGTCTAACATCCTAATAATTCAGTTACAAAGCCAATCAATTAACAGACATCTAAGGAGAGCAATCAAATGCCAGATCAGGTGTATATCCAATCCCCTTGTCATCAAATTTGAAAAGCTTCTTTTTGTTTGCAATACTTTCTGATCTACCCCTGTTTTTTACATAGATCCTGAAAGGAAGTGGTGGTGCCTTGTCCTTCTTCTGCTTGCTTGGAGGTGGAGAAATTTCATCAGCCTGCATTCTGTACCTTCATTAGCTTTTACATTCTTGTTGTTGAACTTGCAGTTGTATCATCTATAGTGATATCCTGAACATGGTCTATACTTAGGTTGAACTCAACACTTTTTTGGACTTGGTGATCAATAGATTGTTGTGTAGCCAATTCTTGAACTTGTTGAACACCAGATTGTTGAGTAGGCTGAGTAGGATTGTTAGCTGGCATGTCTTCATCAGATTGCCAATGAGAATCATACATCCAATCCATTATTGCTTCATATTCTTGTTCAGCCCTTTACCTATCCAGGTATTCTTGTTCAACTCTAGCTTCTTCCTTCAAGTGTTCTCTAATAACTTATTTATGTTGTCTAAGATAATGTTCTTGGTAAATACAATCAATGTTCAAACATATGCATAATAATCAATAAACTTACACAATAGAAAAGAATTTCATAAGTTTTCATACTCGTTCATCTGTCAAAGGGCCCCCAGAATAACCAGCAGCTGGAGTTTCAAGGAATACACCAGTACTTTTCCTACCTCTGCCTCTTCCACCACCTCTCCTACCTCTACCTCTACCTTTACCAACAGTAGTCCCTCTACCCACACCAGCTTCTGCTTCTTCATTCACATTTATTGTTTCATTTCCTATACCCATTCTATCACCTCTACACCCTCTACCACTACCCCTACTTGCGCATGCTGGTCTCACAGGTTGTCTGTTTCTTCCAATTGGCCTTACAACCTTTTCTGGTTATGGCCATTGCCTCATTTTTTCACCCAGCTTTGTTCTGACCCTGTTCCCAACAATTACTACAAGTCATTATCCTTCCAACCCTACTTACTTGAGTGCTTTCTTCTGTTGCTGACTTGATTCTTTTTTTGTGGCATTCCAGACATCCTTCTTACAATAAGGGGTAATGGAGGTTAATGTTCATTTCTCTTCCAAAGGTTAGTTCCAGGAACTGGGCTAATAGAAAACTGGTATGCATTAAACCACATGTCTTGACTAAACCAGTAACTTACCCCATTATATGAATCCTTGTTCAGATGCATATATCCTGCCATTGCATGCACACAAGGAACTCCACTCAACTCCCACATTCCGCAACCACAAACCTTGTTCATCAGATCAACACCATAGCTTTCATCACCTTTTCTGACTTCAAGTTCTTGGAATCCACTAGGGTAAACTAGCCAATCTTTGTAATATCATTGCAATAAAGAATGATACAAGTAAAATAGGTATGAATATATAGATAATATCATTACTAACCTTTGCTTAACTTTAAGAATTTCTAGTTGTTTCCTGATAGATGGTGTGATTGTATCTTCCAAGTTAAGGGCTAACTTATTCATTGCTACTAACCTTTGCATGACGTAAATCCTTATTTCTTCAAGCATTGTTATAATTGGTTTATGCCTAGGTAGCAATATGGCCCTATTGAAACTTTCTGAGATATCATTTTCAAATGCATCACACCTTCTGTCCATTTCAAAGAATGCTCTTGACCAACTATTGGGATTCCTTTCAATTAGATAGTCATATGCAGACTCATCCAATAATCTGAGTTGTGCCATCATTTGCTCAAACTGTTGTGCCAATGTACTTGTAGTTGCACCCCAAAACAACCTTTTGAACTGCACACCACTAAACCTCTTCTTAAAGTTGGCATAAAGATGCCTGGTACACTTTATATGCTCTGCTTATGGTAATCAATCTGCCACAGCAATAAGAAGACCATGTTCCAAAATTTTAAATTATAAGGTTACATAACAGATACATAATTTACACATAAATTTTTTGATAACATTACAAGAAAAGTATATAAATGTTACCTTATGAGAATCAGAGATGACTGTTAAGCCATTTTCATTGTTCAAATTCAGATCATCATGAAGGAGGGATAAAAACCAACACTAGTTCTTAAGATTTTCTACTCTCACTACAGCCCATGCAATAGGATACATTTGGTTGTTTGCATCCCTCCCCATTGCAGTCAATAATTCCCCCTACATGTGTGCTTCAAAAAGCAACCATCTAGTCCTATTACCTTTCTACAACCAGCTAACCAGCCATCTTTAACCTCCTTGAAACATATGTACATCCTCTTAAAAAAAGCCTTACCAGAAGATGTGTCTTCTACACCTAGTTTGCAAGTTGTACCTGGGTTTGAATCAATTAGTGCTTGTCTGGACTCCCACAACTTCCCATAGTGATCAATTAAACCTCCTTCATGATCATATAAAGCAGTTTGTTTTGCTCTTTTGCATTGCCCTAGGCTAACATCAATCATGAATTTCTGCCTAACGTCTTTTTTCATTGTTCTTAATGGAATAAATGGGTCTTTGATTATCTGATCTGCACACTGACAAGCCATCCACCTATAGTTAACAAGTGATCCCAAATTGTAATTCCTAGAGCATTTGTGGTCAGAAATCAATGACTTGATTTGGAAAGCGTTTTCTGAACTCATCCAAGATGCATATAACCTAAATGGACAGTATGGTTTTTTGTCTTCCTTAATCGCTTTCTTGGTCCATTTTTTACCAGGACTAGAATGAGGACTACAAACAGGTGGTTTGCTACTACCCACACCACTCTCCTTATCTTTCTTTTCTTTAAAAGTCACTTTTTTGTTCTTCCGAACCTTCCTTTTTAACCCAACTTTTGAACCTCCCTTTTTATCCAATTTTTTTCTTAGATGTTTCCCCAATGTCAGCCTTTTTTCCTATTCTTGTTCAAAACTCTGTTCTTGTTCCCTTTTTTCCCGGCACACCTACCCTCTTGAATATCCCTCCCACATAACACTACCAAAGACTTTCAGTCATTTTTCATAAACCATAATTGGTATCCATGTGCAACTCCATAGTTACACAAGGCCAATTTTAACTGTTGTGCGTCATTATACCTCATACCAAGAACTGGTTCCAAGGTATGTCAGGGTTAAAAACAGGATAAACAATACCTCTCTTAACCTTAAACTGAGGCTCTATGGTACTACCATCTGGATCATCTTCTAGGATGTTAGGTAAACTAGAACCTGGTTTGGGTACACCACCTCTAAACAGACCACCAGTAGAACAAAGCCTATTAAGAAAATCATCATGTGTGGTCAAGTTTTTAATGATTACATCTTCCTCACCAGTAGTGTAAAAGTCTACATTTCCTAAATCCTCCCCATCAACACTAGAATACTCATCATCGCTAGAGTCACTAAATTGTTGCGCTACATTTTCATAATTCAAGAAATCAATTACATCATAGCCATAGTGTTCTACATATAAATCAACCATAAACCCATTTTCATAACTAAGCTTTAAAAAGTCATCTACATCACCATATGATTTTAACTCTTTTATACCTAACCCTAGTTTCTTACCAGTTTTGCAATAGTATTAATGATTTCACTAACCTCCTAACAATTTTTGTAAGTTGTTCAAATGACATACCTTTAAAATCTATGTCTGTGATCTCTTTTAACTCACCTTGAAGGTATTTAATGGGACTAGGAACAAATATACCATCGTGATACAGATTCACAGTAGAACCCCCTTCGATTTCTTGGGTTTTGGTTTATCTGAAAATTAGGGTTTCAAACAAAAAATTAGGGTTTATATAAATTGACAATTAATTGAGATATAATAACGTACAATGAGTAATTACCTTTCGACATTACATCAGAAATGAATTGATTTTCTATACACTCGATCAATTGAATAAATTAAGGCTTTTTAGATCTATTTTTGGTTGAGTGATAAAAGTGTTTAAGTGTTATGACTGAGTGGATACGTTTTATTTATAGGGTTGACTTTGCAATTAATCTAACTGGAATATAAATATCTATGTGGATATACTAAAAATATAAAATATTTAACTTATTATAAAATCATTCATGTGGCAAAAAGTAACCGGTAGCCAGTAAGAAAATTAGTCAAATTGCATCAATATTTGAAAGATTTTGGTTAAATATGATAATAAGCATGTAAAAGGTCCAATCAGGAACAAAAACTTAAGTAGGTTGGTATAGCATTTATAAAAAACTATTTGATTCTTGCCCAACCGGACCCTTTGCAAAAAGAAATAGAGTTCCAAATGGCCAAAAAATTGCCACGGTTTGACAAAAACAACCGCCATTTTGACAACAAACAAACTCTGATAAATCATAAAAAAACATAAAACCCTAATCAGACACTGAAACCAATAAAAAAATGGCGAATTTAAGAAGAAGTGTTATGTTTGGCATTTCACGTTTCCTTAATTCACCCGCCACTCCGGCAAGGCCTGGATCACGTTTAAACGCCGTCGTTCGGTCTCAAGGTCTTTACAGGTTTAATCATTTTATTTTATTAATTTTTTATTTTTAAACTAGGGTGTTTGGATTAGCTTATTTGATGGACTTATTGGCTTAATTCAAAATAAACAAACCTATAAAAGCTCGCTCAATTTTTATGGCTTATATTATCAGGTTATGTACTTTAGCTTATGGCCTTGTAGGCCACAAGCTCAATTTCATCAGTCCATAAGCCATGCAAAATGAGCTTATTGGTTTTTTTTTTAAATATGCCAATAAGCCCATCAAATAAGCTAATCTAAACACCCTATTAGGGGGTGTTTGTTTCGGCTTATATTATTTGACGGCTTATGGCTTATAGTTTCTGGTTGTACGCTTATGTTTCTTAAGCTCACTTTTTGTGGCTTATTTTGAAACTTTTCGTCTTATATAAGTTTATTATGTCATAATGAACTTATAGAAGCCGAAAACTTTCAAAATAAGTCCAAAAAAGGTGTGCTTATGAAACATAAGACCAAATGCAAATAAGCCATAAGCCGGCTATATAAGCTGAAACAAACACCCCCTAAGCCGAAAATAACGGGCTCGTTAGCCCAAAAAAAAGCTTAAATAAACACCCCCTAACCTTGTTTTTGAGCTTACCTGGTTTCGTCTTATATTTCATAAGCCTGGTTTATGTTGAAACTTATGACTTTTTGAAAGTTTAATATTATGTCATAATAATAATAAACTTATATAATAAGTTTTCAAATTTAAATAAGCCGAAAAAATGGAAACCATATATAAGCTCGTTAGTCAAAAATACGCTTAAACTAACACTACTGATGTCTTTATTTGTGGTTTTTGCAGGGCTAGTGTTGGTGTGATGAACCGGTTTTATAGTACGAGACAACAAACTGTTGATATGAAGGATTTTGATTTGAATGATCAAGAAAGCAAAAGGCAGTTAGTTAATCGGTAGGTTTGTTTTTTCGTTAAATTTTGATATGAATTGTAAGGGGGTGTTTGGTATTGCGTTTTGAGGATGATTATTGATTAATGCCTTCTTAAGGAGCAGAGGGTCAGTTAGTTTTAGGGGTTGCTTATTTTTTCTGCTTATGCTTAAATATAAGTACTTCTGGAAGAGGGTTTGGATTTGCTTACATTGTAAAAAATGCCTGAAAAATTATATAATCAGATGGAAATATTTCTTAAAATCAAGTTATAAAAGGTTTTAGGTTTATTATGAGAGTAGAAACAAATTTCTTTCATATCAAATAAGCCATTTGATACGCATCTACTTACCTACCTATGAAAAAGCTGGTTATCCACTTAACGATAAGCAGATAAGCATAGCTGTTAGGATGAAAAATGAACAAGAATCTGCCTTTCTGCACAGAAAAAATAAATAATTCCAAACACCCTATGTGTTTGGATTGTTTATTTAAGCATAATCAGCTTATTATGCTACAGTACCTCAAACTGCTTACTGAAAATAGCTAAAGAGAACAAGTACATGCACTTTCTTTTATCAAAGGACTCGAAGACTGTGTGTCGTTTATAAAAATGGTAATAGCAAATAAGTTATTGTTACAAGCAATCTCAGACACGACCATACTGGCACTGGTTAATTAGTTTTCTGGTGTTCGGAAATAGTGAAATTGATTATATAAAGGTTAGCTTAGCTGGCGAAATGCTAATAACCTCTGTCGTATAATATAAGCTGGCATGCCCTCTTATATGAATTTTAGCTACCAACTTTACATTTGATTGTTTACCACTTGGTATCGGCATGGTTGCTAATTCTATTAAGAGTATGTTTAAGTTAATTTCTTGTTTGCTTTTAGCTTTCATTTGGTTGCTAAGATTAGAAAAAAAGTGTGAAGTTAATATCTATTTAGCATAATTTGCCCTTAGTTTAGAGGTATGCGCAACAAATTATGTAGATAATTTAGTTGAAGAATTGGCGAATTGCTAATGCAAATCAAAGACAACAACAACAACAATGATACCCAATCCCGCCTAAGCAGGGTGTGGGTGCTAATGCAATCAAAGAGCGGAACCATATTTAGACACTATCTTCCATAACTCTTTTGGTTAAAGCTAAGTATCATATTATGGTTATGTTGTATAACTTAATATTTTTCAAAGCGCAATGTCAAACACCCTTACAAAAGACTGATTTGAGTTACGAATGACTGCATTTTGATTTCGATCATGCTAACTTTTGTAAATTGAATAGATTGACTTATAGGAGCAAACAAAGGGGCTTTCTTGAGCTGGATTTGGTTTTAGGAACTTGGGTGGAGAATCACATTGAATCTTTGGACGAGAAGGGAATTAGATCACTCGTTGATGTCCTCAACCTGGTAACTTCTCAATTCTTATTGCTGATTATATAATCGTGCTCTGTTAACATATTTTGTATATTACCTTTGCACTATTGCTTAGTTACTGAAATTATCGTTAACGTTCTTGCAATATCATCATAAAGTTTTCTTCTATATTAGGCACTCTTTAAACTCTAGGCATTAGGCCCGGGAAGAAATTAGATAGGGCTATATTTGCTTGTAAAATGTTACCCGTAAATTGATATATAGATAGTGGAGGAATATAATATCAGCTAGTGACAGCTTCCTTGTTACAGAAATATAATTTATTCAATAATTTGATGTTCAGTGAAAAAGTTATAAGCAATTTCTCATAAGGGAAATCGAGATTGATCTCAATTACTAGAGTGTATAGACTATCCAAATACGTTGCATTAAATGAGTTAAAAGAAGTATGTAGATTATTTTGGTAAAGAGTGAAAAGTACACTGCATTTGTTTTGCAATTTGTCATTTGTATCTTATAGGACTTTCCCAACTGCAGGAAAATCCAGACTTATGGAAATGGCTCACCGGGCAGGAGCAACCTCCGGAAGGAATCGACACGAATCCTGTGAGTTATTCATCACCTAAAACTTGGAATAATGTACACATCTCCTCATATTTGTTTACATATATAACAGGTATTCATTGAGGTACGTAGTAAGGTAATGAATAACCTGGACAACTTTGCCTCACCACAAACGAGGGCTACACCTGGACAACCATGGGTGAGAGGATGGGATGACTTCAAAAAAGGCCGTGATAGTCCTAGTGTCGGTAATCAGTAGTGCTTTTGTTAAAGCTCAGTTTGCTAGTAATTCTTCTTGTTAAATAAAGCTCTCATGGCATATGATCATTTCATATGGGTATTTGGATGCGCGTTTGAAACTTACTATGCAATATTGTATAATAGAATCACATAATCAACTGTGATAAAATGTGTAGCGGGAGACGGTGTTTGTATGGGGATTATATACTATTTAATTGTAATAGTGGAATAATTCGTAGTTTTAATGTTTGAGACTTGTCATCTTTAAGAAAGTAATGAATAAGGCAACCAAGAATGACACGTTCATCTATTGTTTGTATTTCATATTATATGCGAACTAACTGTTTTCCTAGCGGTATTGTTTGTAAGCATAACGGTTGGTGAACGCAGAAGCAGAGTAAAAGACGAAGGATGAACAAGCAGCTACGATTTTTCCCTGAATAGTTGGTTTTTTTCTTGCTGCTAGTGCAAAACTTATTATTTGGACCATAAAATGGAAAATTACCATGTCCGGACATCCGAATTTTGGTTACTGCAACTTGACGAACTAGATAATCGTTGTATAACGTGAACTCAACATCCCTTAAGTGGACCATTCAATTTGATGAAAAGCATCAACTGTTTATCGGGATGGGGGAACGATATAGCTCTGCTTCATCGATGTAAGGGTAGTACCAAGAACAGAAACTTATTGTTTAGTCTACTTAAACACCAACGCCCTACCACGGGATATATCTTGTTTAGTCTACTTACACAGCAATGCTTTACCGCGGGATGGCATCATCAAAAGGTAAAACGTAACCGTCTGCTATGGTACTTGAATAACACCAAATATCAGTGACCTGTTTATCGCCTTTGCAACTTTTAGTAGATTATTGGGCAAATATTGGCTTCAAAACTTCTGATAATTCCAAATGTTACAACTATCATGGAACAAATACGAAAGCAATATACAGATACAGAAATACTTTGTGTACACCACCTGACTTTTGTATTATAAACCTCTAAGACCAGGTGTAATGGTCGGTCGACAAGTCAACAGCTCGCCTTCGCCAACGCGTCAGCCACCATTACACACCCTTTTATGGGACGCGTCGGAGATGGACAAAAGGGACGAATCGGTCGGATATACGACCAAGTTGAAAGGAAAAGGGGCGAATGTTTGTGTGTGGGTGTTTATTTTTTTATTTTTTTGTGTATATTGTGGTGGTGTCCTCGGTGTTTTTGTTACATTAAGTTGTTTATAAATTTGTTTTGGAAAGAAAAAATTGATGTGGCAGCGAGGATGTTGATCTTTTAGTGGTCACCAATTACACATAGCCTAAAGTAGACAAAGATTGATCATAGACTTTTAGTGCTTTGTGACCTAGGATGCACCAAATGCGAGTGTTTTTCAATATATTTAAATAGGTAGGATTGTTAGAAACTCGGTTAGGTCTGATGATAATTCTAGGGTTTTTTTTTTCTATCCGTGTATGTCGATTATGTTCATTTTTCGAATAAAACATGTTGAGTATTTTAATATTTGGGTATCACGAAATTCTTATTGAGATGGTTTAAGAAGAGCACTAAGTACCTAAGCACAAGAAAATGTATAAAAGAAGGTCATGGGGCATAGAGTTAGATATCTAGAAATCATTTGTTTTGATATCGATATAGCTTCAAGGTTTTGTAACCCTAACACTATTAAGAGTGTTCGTATTATATTGAGGCTGAAAGTTTGGTAAACTGTTTGTTATTGATCTTATTCATTATTGTTTCATTGAAATTCTTCTTAGTATCATTGACTAGATTCCACATAGTCTTTGATATTCACAATCAAAGTTTCTATCATAATTATTTTGAATTTATTCAATACAACTTAGCCTTATACAAGCTAAGAAAGATCTATTCTGATCAGTACCTAAGCACAAGAAAACTAAGCAAAACAAAGAAGAATTGTGTATTTCTCGTATGTTCAAATGAGACCTATAAAACTGTTAATAAACAAATTATTTAGATAGTTAAGAAGCGGTTGATAGCAACAGTCATAATTGTTTGCCCAACAGTCACGATGGTTGGGAACAACATATTAGCTCGAACGAGTGTGCACTTTACACTTTCTTAACCCGCATCCAAACATAATATGAAATCCCGTTGTTCTCTAGCAAATCAACATGTTTAATAAATTGTGAATGCAAGATGCCAAGATGGATAGAAACGAATCTTGTCATTCTGGACAATATGTAAGAAACAATCAACACTAATAATGTTACAATAATACAATACATAATGGAACTTCAAACACAGTCCTAAACCTTGATGACTACATGCATATAATGTGATTAAATTACGTTTGAAAATTATGTAATTGAATCAGTTACAAGTTTACTTAAGATCATCCTACACTCAACCTGGATATGTAGTGTGATTTAGAGAAGCACAAACCGGTTTTCAAACAGGCCGTTCCAATCGTCTAGACCCGCTTTTCTCTAAACAGGTTTTTGGGAAAACCGGTTTTTGGTTTTTCAGCCTGTTTGGTTCAAGAACCCGTTTTTTTTTCGCCTCTAGTGTGATTAAACTACTCGCTCGTTTAATAGACTCCTATCGAATGTTCACTCGTTACTTTTTGCTTTGTTGTGTAACTATCTTTATTTTTTATTTATTGTATACATCATGTTTATTGTGTGTATTTTATGATAATTTTACAATTCCATTTATCAACACTCTTATTAACATAGAAGGGTAAAATGATCACAAGATACACACAATAGACGGAATTTAAAATTCTAATGTATAGAATAGAAATAAAAAATGGTTACACAACAAAACAAAACGTAACAAGTCAGTCACAATTTTTTTGCCCTTTTCCCTATTACAGTAGTAATTATGCAAGGTTCTGAAAATATGAAGAGAATGGTGGTGTGTCACATTATATTGGTTGAAAAGAGAAATAAGAAATGTATGTATTGTAATACAATACATAATGGAACTTCAAACACAGTCCTAAACCTTGATGACTACATGCATATAATGTGATTAAATTACGTTTGAAAATTATGTAATTGAATCAGTTACAAGTTTACTTAAAGAACATCCTAGACTCACCTGATATAAATGTTAGTGGTAGACTGTAGAGAAGCGCACAAATACCGGTTTCAAACCGGCCGTTCCAATCGTCTAGACCGCATTTCTCTATCAGATTTAAGGAAAACCGGTTTTTGTTTTCAGCCGGTTTTGTTTCAAGAACCCCTTTGTTTTTTTTCGCCTCTAGTGTGATTAAACTACTCGCTCGTTTAATAGACTCCTATCGAATGTTCACTCGTTACTTTTTGCTTTGTTGTGTAACTATCTTTATTTTTTATTTATTGTATACATCATGTTTATTGTGTGTATTTTATGATCATTTTACAATTCCATTTATCAACACTCTTATTAACATAGAAGGGTAAAATGATCACAAGATACACACAATAGACGGAATTTAAAATTGTAATATATAGAATAGAAATAAAAAATGGTTACACAACAAAACAAAACGTAACAAGTCAGTCACAATTTTTTTGCCCTTTTCCCTATTACAGTAGTAATTATGCAAGGTTCTGAAAATATGAAGAGAATGGTGGTGTGTCACATTATATTGGTTGAAAAGAGAAATAAGATAATGTAGGTCGAGAATATAAATGTATTATAATTTAAATTTAAAATGGAAGGTTAATTAGAGGGATATGTATGGTGACATGCCAAACCTCTTCATTTTGGTCACATCGGTGTCACGTCATCTTAACACTCATACTTCAAAATACCCCTTCACTCATAACATACCATCAACCTTCTCATTTGGGTCCCACCTAAACACAATTTTATAGTGAGGTTGACTAGCATAGTAGCTAGGTTTATAGAGGTCTGTGCAAAAGCTTATGTGATAAAAAAAAATGACGATTGACAGTGGCGGAGACAAAGGGGGCCTGGTGGGCACGTGCCCCCCCTGCGAAAAAAATTGTAATGCAAAATTTTCAAAATATTCGATTATTTTTTTAATTTGCCCTCCGACCAATCAATTCGTAGTGGAGTTTCTAAAAAATATCAAACTTTGCCTCTTCGATCGTAACTTTCCGGCTCCGCCATGATGATCGAATAAATAATATATCTATTACTAAAACAAAAAGCCTAGTATTTTAATGCTGGCTTAAATTTTAAGAGAATATTTACATGAAATTGTATTACGTTAACAATTTTTTTTTAGAAGTGAACTTTGAGGCCCTGATTACATATAACGAGATGTATATTTTGAGGCCCTTAAAGATTTGAGGCCCTGTAGCACACCTCGCACACCCTCGTGTTAAGCAAGTACAAAAAATAATATATATATATATATACAGTTCTATGTATCTAAAGTTCTTTAAATGGAGAAAAACATTTGTTCCAAATGGTTGCATTTCTCCATCAGAAATCCCGAATGAACTAGCTCAAAATAAGTTGT
>BQNB010019307.1:0-12500 GCA_026074375.1 Tanacetum coccineum
AAACGCACCCTAACTGTGGTGAAACCACAGCCAACAAACACCCCCTAGCTGCTAAATCTATAAACAAAACGCACCCTTCATTGGAGGTCACAGCCAAACACCCCTTAACTAATCAACCAAACACCCCTTAACTAATCAACCAAACGCCCCTTAACTGTTTACATCAAACCAAACACGCCCTATGTGGACTGTCACAAACCAAACGGACCCGCTGCGTTTCTAAACCCTGAGCCAAACGCACCCCTACCAGTGCAAAACCAAACCAGCCACACCCCTTTTTGGGGTGGATGACCAAAACAAACGCACCCGATGCGGTGGCTACCAAACGCACCCTGTTGGTGGTGGCAGCCAACCAAACGCGAACCAAAGGCACCCGTTTGGCTTTTTTAAAACAGCAAACCAGACGCACCCTTTTGGATGCGAGACAAACCAAACCGAACCCACCCTTGATGATTAATAACCCGAACAAACACACCTCTTTTTCGTCCTTAATACCAGACGTACCCTAAGCCTAACTTAACTGCCAAACGCACCCCTTTGGTGCAACACACACCGAACGCACCAACGGTGGTGGCTGACCACCGAAACAAACACCAACGCACCCTTGCTGCTAAACTCGGACCCAAACGCACCCACTATGGAGAATGAAACCACCCGCACCCTTGGCGTTGAATACAACAAACAAACGCACCCGCTGCGTTTTTCTGTCAAACCAAACCAACGCACCCTTTGGGTGGCTGTTACAACCAAATGCACTCTAGTGGTGCTAAAAAGAAGAACCCAAATGAACACCCTTTGATGTTTATAACCTATAAAACAAACACCCCTAGTCTGTGATAACAATCAAACGAACCCTTGTGGGTCGTTTACCAAAACCAAACACACTTGTGGCTGTGAACCCACAACCCGACGCACCCTTGATGGTGGTCTAGTGGTGGCGGCAGGCGAAGTGGTGGTGGCGTCACGGCTGTAATGTAGGGGTGGAGATGGTGAGGTGGTGATGGCGACGCGGCTGAGACAGCCAGAGTGGGAAAAGGCGTGTGGCCACGACTGGGCCAGTGGGTTGGGTAGATCAGAAGATGAGGAGCCTTTTTGGATTCGGCCGGAAAAGTCCGCCGGAAAAGTTTTCCGGCGGCGACGACGGCAACAGTGGGCGGCGGGCAGGAGCTCGCGGGAAATATGGAGAGGGATATGAGGGAGAGAGTTATGAAGATGTGTGTGTTATATTTTTATATAAATGAAATAAAAAGTAAAGTTTAATATTTATATAAAAAGGAAAGTGACAAGTCCCCATAGTTTAGGGTCTATTTTGTAACTTTATAGTATAGTTTTGATACGTAACGGTTCGGGACTCGTTTGAATGGCTTAACGGACGATTCAACTCTTGAAACTTGTGCCATTGTTTTCCGAATCATTTTTCCGATAAAAACGAGTATTTATTTGATAATATCTCATAAGTATTTTATAACATTCATAAAAATATTCGTTTTTTTATTTAGTGAACAGGTAAAAATGAATTTTAACTTCAATAATTGTGTTTTTAACCAACGTTTTCGATTAACAAGATAATTAATTTATTAAATACTTTTACTTAATAAATTATGATGATTAAATACAAATTTAATTATTTTGGGTCGGTACGCGTTGTGTTCAAAATTGTTGCGAGGGCATTTCAGTCACCTTCTGACTGTTTTCAGGTCTCGGTCAAAACTGAAAAGTTGTCAGGAATGTCGTTTTACATCAAATTGCTTTAGAGTCCGAGTCGTGAAAACGTGATTTAGATGGTCGTTCTTATAAGTCAAGCCAGACCCTAAAAGTCAACGATTGAAATCGTCATTCAAAAATTCAAAAATTCTCGGATGTTACAGTACCTACCCCTTAAAGAAATCTCGTCCCGAGATTAAATTTGTGTTATCCGATTGTGTGACCAAGGAAAGACTTAAGGTTTAATAAACTCGTTCTAAACAAGACGCTGATAACTTTATTCAGCAAAATTCGGTGTTTCTACACTTCTCAATCTACCAAAAATTTTGGCTAGGTTTGTCCAGGATATTTAATCCATCAAAATGGGTATCTCAAAATATATCATTACAGATCTTATGACTGGTATAACCGCGTTATAGGGAAAGTCTCATTATAGTGAAAACCTCAAGAAGAAAGTGTAGTCGCGTGAGTATGTTTGTATAAGTCTATAAATGTCCGAGGACGGAGTCTCGTTTCTACTATCTGTAATGTTCGATGATTCATATCAACGTGGCTTATGTATGTAAGTACCCAACTTACTTGGCAGTACTAGGATGTATCGCGACCTAAGTCTTCCTACTAGTGGCCCGAAATGAATAGTCCAACTATCTGTTTCGTCGATAGGTGTTTATCTCGTTTAAGGGGAGTTGCATAACCTATTGGATAAAGTTGTATCAGTCGGGACCGCTCCAGGACCCAACAGCAGCGACCATAACGTCAATACTATAACAAATGGTGATGGGATGCCGAGAATTAGGACATTTCGAGAAACAATATTCCCAGAATAAAGTTTAATAAATGAGAGGAGCTCGCGAGAGAGCTTATGCGATAGACAGGATTTGTACTCAGTCGCTAGTTTGGAGGTGATCATCTTACTCCATTAACTCAAGTATGTAACAAGTCTGTTAGTTCCACGAACAGTTTACGATCGCAAGGATTTGCAATCGCAAAAGTAACAACTTAAGAATGAGATAAGGTAGTTCCAAGTGAGGCCTTAAGATTCTGCTGAGTGGCAAGACACGATTGTGTCTCTAGACCCTTTTAACGGATTCTGATGATTATCGATTTCAGGTTCATACTCGTGTCATATCGGATACCATTAAGCCCACTCATTTTATACTTTGTATTATACATAAAAGAAGCATCCAAATTTATGTAAGTAAGTAATAATAAACTTATGTTTTGGTGATTTATAATTTATTTATTTAATTGAAGAAGCGATCCCAATCCTTCAAATATTAAATTCTAAATCATTTCCTTACTTTAATATTACGGTGCATACCGCGTACTCTCATAAAACCTTCAAGGTGTATGGATGACATGACGATGGATGTGCTCTTAAATGAGTATGGGACGGTGTTCACAAACTCGTCTTCGGAGGAGGGATGTTAAAAAACCTATCGGGGAAATCACATAGTTTTTTCAAGATCGTTAAACGAGTACTCGGTTAAGGTGTAACTAAGAATAAAAGTCTTTACGAACGGAGTTAACTAGCTAATTAATCTATAAATCATCCTATTACAAGTCCCGCCCATACAAGACTTGTAATACTTAGATTCATACATAATTCCATGTAAACAAAACTGTGACGGGCTTTGTTAACATAGCAATTATCATATCAATCCTCATATTACAAGTCCCGCCCATACAAGACTTGTAATACTTAGATTCATACATAATTCCATGTAAACAAAACTATGACGGTCTCCGTGTAATACAATATAGTATAAAGCTATGAAGAAAAATAATATCCTTAGAGACCATTGTTTAACTTACAATGTCTGAGAACGAAGTGAGACCATTGCGCAACTCACAATGTCTGACGAGTAGAATGAGACCATTGTGCAACTCACAATGTCTTAAAAATATTCTGGTATTTATATAATAACTCTTATATAAATAAGCGTACGATATACGCGAAAGGAATGCAAGCATATATATATTATATATATGTATGTCACGTAAGCACTTAATGCAACACGTAATGTAAGCACATAAGCAAGTAGCGTGTATGCACTTTGAAAATGTTTGATGTGATGCAATGTTTGTGAAAACGGTTATAGTCTAGGGTAAAATATGCAACCTAGTTCTCTATAACCAGTGCTCTGATACCAATCTGTAACACCCCCAAAAATCATCACAACGCAGCGGAATACCACTTGGGGTGCTACTTCATAATACACAATGCTAGATACAAGAGAACGACCTCTAAATGTGTCGTTTGTAAAACAATCTCGTTGATTTTCTGAAATCAAAATAATAGTTGTCCCATAATTGCATCACCATGAAAAACTTGAATGTAAAGACTCCAATGCACATCAAATAATCCAAGCATCTAATTCACCTGAGAAAAACATGCTTAAAAGTGTCAACATTAAAGTTGGTGAGTTCATAGATTAGTTTAAATATGAATGTAAGTTTCAAATGAATGTATTTGTCCACTGTATCATCACAGTACCATGTAAAAATCTCAAAGATTTATAAAGAATGCACGACACATTTTATGTCACCAAAAGTACCAATCTTATCCCAAAGATTTATAAAGAATGCATGACCAATTTAATGTCACCTAAATGTTTAAAGTATGTATTGCCACTTTATTCAAGGCATAGTAAATATTCGTGTGAGTATAAAACAATGATTACGATTACTCTAAGTTCATGAAACTGCGACGTAGACTTGTATGTATGCCACTTTATTCAAGGCACCGTAAGAATGTACCCATCGTAGGTGTTCCCTCCAAGAACACCCGAACAGTAATAAAAATAATGTGTTCCCCTCATGGGTGTTCCCTCCAAGAACACCCGGGCATGTATGCAAATAATATGTTCCCATCATGGGTGTTCCCTCCAAGAACACCCGGGCAGTAATGATTGTTGGCCCCGCAGGCGCCAATCAAATCGTAATCCGACATGGTATAACGTTGTTATAGTGATAGCTAGTCACCCGAACGGGGATTGTCAAATCCCTAAATAGATCTATCTTATAACATTCGCGGTACCCGAGGAAATTAAAACACGTTCATGGCAACTTAAGGCTTAATCCATATCAATTTCAAAAAAGTAAAAGTATGCATTCGTGACCAAAAATGAAGTCAAGTAATGTATCCCATAGCGAGCTATGTAAATGAGTATGTAAACCAATTTGTAAACAATCCGTAAAATGGCTTGTAAAACAAGCATGTTCTCACCCCAAAAATATATGTAAAACCAGTAAAACATGGGGCTATAAACTCACCTTGATGAAAGACCACGATCAAATAATCCAAATAAATCACAACCGAATCTGCAACGATCTAGACCACGACTTCTAATTATGTCGCTTGATTAATACACGTATTAAATAAGATCAACGATGCGTACTCATGAGAGAGATAGAGTAGAGAGGAGAGTACTCCGCTATTATTTACTAATATGTTATACATACATACATGTGATGAGAAATCCACTTGCGCGTCTTTAAACCTTAACACTTAGTATATTATATATATACTATTTTCTGTCTAATTATAACTTATCTCAAATATTTACAGAAGGTTTCCATTTTAGACCTTTCGTTTTTAGAACCGAACAATGGTCTTAAAATAATTAATTGAAATAATATATTACCCGACCTTATTTCATCATTCAAAATCGTACTCGTAATGTATTAATATTAATTAAAATATCCGTTGACTTTTACGTTGACCTTTAGTTTCGACCTGCTGTAACTCAATTTTAAAACTGATAAGCCTCGCGGCAAAGTAAAACGTCATTACGAACAACTTTCGTGTTTCGCCGGAAGGCCGAAACGGACTCGAAAGATGCCTCATTCGTTTAATTAATAAATCTGCCATTTTTAATATATATTAAAAATAACCTATTTTTCTACTAAAGTGTATATTTCGATTTCGTTCCAGTTTCTTCGTTATTGGGAGTTAGAAGTCCCGTTTTTTATCAAAACGTCCGTAAAAATATAATTTGTTATATTTTGTAAACCAAACTCCGACCTTTCAAAATCTCGAACCCCGAATCCCATATTCTATTTTCTGGTCAAAATGACCTATTACAAACATGCGCCAAGATTCGTTTTTAGCTCAAAAACTCATCTAATATTGCTTAGAGGTTAATATTAATCCCGTTTTAATATTAATAACCTATTATCCTTAGACGTCGCAAGTTTCAATAGATTTTTCATCACATATAATTATCCTGATAAAATTAAATCAAATAATCAAAATACTTTTGTGGTGCAACCCAAATGCACCCTTTTTGTGTCTGATTATCAAACCAAACGAACCCTTGTGGGTCGTTTACCAAAACCAATCGTACCCTTCTTGTGTTACAAAACCAAATAAACCAAACGCATCCTAGCCGGTTTTGGTGGCTGCCAAACGCACCCCTTTCGGGTGTTTAACAGCCAAACGCACCTGTTGGCCGAACCACAACCCAAACGCACCCTGCTGGTGGGTTGACCACCCAATGAACACCCATTTTTCTTGCTGTAAATAAACCCAACACAACCCTTGTTGGTGAACTCAGACCCAATGTTAGGATATCATTTCATCACCAAAACACAAAAATAAGAAAAATAGATTTTAGAGAGAGAAAGTAAAAAACAAAGAAAAATGGTTACTTGTTTCACAAAAGAAAAATGAGAAGCAACACCCTCTCCACACTTGGAGAGGGCTTTAAATAGTTCCAAGAGTGGACTATTCTAGTGGGCTTTGAGTTGGGCCGGTTCATAGAACAAATGGGCTTGAGCCCGACAACTAGGCCCAACTAGCTTAACTAAATTCCCGTAAACTACGATTTACTTATACAAGGCTCGGGAATATTTAATGACCATCACTTTAATAAATACACGGCTAACAATCTCCCCCTAAGGGGTGGTCATTCAATTGTGGATCCTTCTTGTGACGTCTTGAGACTTGGAGCCTTGTATTCTTGGGAATTCCTTTTGAAGATCCATTTGCATGCTTGTGATCTTGGATCTTGATCTTTAACTTGATATTCTTTGACAAAATACTGATATCGTGGTCTTTGGCCTTGATTTGTCTTGACTACTGAGATCTCTAAATCTTTATCCTTGAATCTTTATGCCGCCTTGCGATCTTGTGTCTCCACCCTCATGCTCAAGATCTTGAAAGCTTGCTAACAATCTCCCTCAACATTTTCTTTTAACATGATTACTTGTACCACAAAATGTTCTTATGAGGAAGAGCTTGTTCATCAGAGATTGCGGAAGACTTTGATAGATTGAGCTTTCATCATGTATTAATCTTTGTGGATTGAGCATGAGGTCTTGAATCTTGACTCGTCATGGTCTAGTACGCTGCTCCGTCAGGAAAACCAGTAAGAATAGGTTAGAGATAAACTATATGGACGAATGTGTCTTAGACACTTCGCCAATATGGTTGCAATAACCCGGTTCCCGTTAATCAGTATAAATATGCTGTGATCAGGTTAGAATTCAAAAGAATCTCCTTTGACAGAGGTTTCGCAGATGCACTAGCCGTTCGCGTTACCGGAGCGTCTCAAAGCAGACTAACAAGTAAGGAGTGCATCAGATAGTCTATACTCTTTCTGATTGAGTCGTCAATTCTATTTACTGGAAACAAGTTTGATTTCATGTAGAATCGCACATCGTTTCTTCCAGTTGACACAAGTTTGATTCATATAGAATCTAGCAAAGGGTCACCTACAAGAGGCTTGATTGATGTTGGCTCAAGAAGGATTTCCATCTTCACTGTGAATACTACAAAGTATCAATTGGATGTTCTGGCATAATCACAAGGATAATGCGTAGGACTTAAATGATACAATGTTGTATAATAATGTACACATTTTGTATTTAGGAATTTGTGTCTAGTGAGATTTTTGATGGAAACTCGTTGGCTTGACTCTATATGTGCACATTTGTTATTTGGTGAACGGAGGTGGAAGCGGACTGCACCTTTTTCAATATCACCGATCTCGGAATGAGAAAGCGATAGAAATGTGTTGATCTCCGTGAGAAAATGAAAACAGAAATTCTTTTGAGTGATTCTAAGTGGTAAGGAGCGGTTGTGCATTGCATCACTGGGGTCATGATGACTTGTCTTCAAATATCAGAATATTTGTGATATACCGATAGATTATGCATTGACCGGTTTCTGCTAAGGTTGTATGGAGGGCTTCTTTCTTTTCTCCCTTTTTCTTTACAATTCTTTTTCATTCTTTAACCCCTTTAATGTTAAAAACCAAACCGGCGTCCTTATTATCACCTTGTTGGGATTGTTCTGGTGAAAACTCATGCTTGGATATAACATTTATTCCCAATTCACTTTACTCCTTTTTTTTTGCAATCATTCCCTAGGACTTTACATCTATCTAGAGGAATTTTCCTGGTTAGATCACTGTTAGTCCCTCTTGCGCGTCTAGTGTCTGGCCTATGGAATCATGATACGAATATACCTACTTGAGACTCCTCTATGCTACTCGCCTCCCCCGCCCTGTACGACCTGTACTTGCCATGTCTGTAATTGGTACCCCCAATGCCAACACCTACGAACCGTAGAGAACACTACGGTCCGCTCTCCGACGCATCATCCGTGACTACCTGCTCTGCATCCATGCCAAAACCCATTTTTTGACTATCGAACCTTACAATACAATGTACATCATGTGTCCCCGCCTCGTGAAACTTCATTCTCGTGACACATTGAGAGTTTCCAGGTTACCAAAAAGCTCCCCCTACAATATGCACCATATTATGAAAGGGGTTTAGCAATGCACTGTGGTTTTGGAACGCACTTTTAGATTGAGAATTCGTATCCATTATTAATCCGTATTGATACATTTTATTCACCTATACTCCCCCTGCTAAAATTGCATATGTGTTTACAATTTTTTTGGACAATTAGTGAATTAAAAAACAAGTTTAATGTCGGAATTCACATGAGCCTAACAAAGTATGGTTGCGAGAACAGGAGTAGCATTGCAGAATGAATCATATTATTATTACTCCACGTTTGATAAGAAATGATTGAACACTTGGAGTGGGAGTTTGTTGAGCAACAATTTTGAAAGATTTTGAAAAAAAATATCTTGAAAAATTGTGCTCAACAGGAAAATATGTGAGATATATCTTATTTACCATCATTTTCCTTAGAACTTCTCTTGAGCATTCAAAACTTTGAATGTTTATATGGACCTTTTGCTCAGGACCCGAGAAGATTATGGCTTCCCGTTGGTTAGGATAAATGTCATAAATGAAACATTTTCCTTTCTTTAAAGACCGAAGTCCTACGTGACATTAACTTAGAAGTCGTTTAGAGAAAAAAATGGTAAAGGACATGTTTGGAAAGCATTTGAAAACTCTCGCTCGAACTTCATTTATTCACCTGTGTTAATATTAATCAACATTTATAGGTGCGCAAATGTATCGATTGTCGAGAGACATGTCGGAGAAGATTCTTTTTTTATTTTTGAATTTTTTTTGATTTTGTATTTTGTTTTTATAGGTTTTATATTTTTATATTTTGTTTTTCTTGGTTTTATATTTTTGTATTTTGTTTTTCTGATTAAAATAATATACAAGAATTACATGGATTTTGCAAGACGTTCAGTTCTTTAGGAGATTAAAAACTGCGCATACCAAGGGACGAACACCAGATATGTTGAATTTCGTCTACTGGAGTGCGTTGGTGGAAGAGGTCGGCCAGTTATGTTGCGTAATCCGTTTGACAAAATCACGTTCAATCGTACCCTTTTCTACGTGTTCCTTTATGAAATGGTAGCGGACAGCGATGTGTTTTGTTCTTGAGTGTTGGACCCGGGTTTGCAGGATTATGGCTATGGCTTTGATTTTTGAATCACAGTAGAATGGAATCTTGTTGAAAGTGTAAGCCATAGGTCCGATAACTGTCGTCCGATCCAAAGGGAACTTGGGCACAGCAAAACGGATAGAGACACATATTCTGCTTCCGCGGTTGACAACACCATACAGTCTTGTTTCTTTGAGGACCAGCTTTTCGCCTAAGAATTGAGCTCCACCGGAAGTACTCTTAAAGGTATCTTTACCTCTCGCATAATCAACATCTGAAAATCCGATTAGTTCAAAACTACAATCCTTCGTATACCAAAGACCCATATTAACAGTTCCCCGGATATAACAAAAGACCCTTTTAACCTCCTTGAGGTGCTTCTAGGTTGCTTAGCCTGGTACCGAGCACATAAACAAGTAGCATGTACAAATGTCGGTTCTACTAGACGTTAAGATACATTAGGGCACAATCTGCTACGATATTTTGTTGCATGACTGGAGACTCATTTTGATCAGGTCATGTTGTCTTTTATCTCCACTTGGGTAGTACCAACGGTGATCACAGCTTCATTCCCATATTTTTAAGGATTTCTAGCACGTAGTTGGACTGGTTTATGAAGATGCCATGGGGGGATTGGTTATACTTGATAAACAAGGAAAAAAACCGTTCATTTCCCCATCCATAGACATTTCGTAGCGGCTTTTCATAAGGTCAGGAAAATAGTTGAGTATACCTAGGCGTGTGTTTAGAAACCAAAGTAATATGATCAACATAGACCTGTAACCACTAAATTGTCATCGTCGATAGCGTTTATAAACAGGGTTGGATCAACGGTGCCTTTGGAAAAGTGATTTTGTAGGAGAAACTTTGACAATTCATTGTATCTTGCCCTCGGTGCTTGCTTTAACCCACAGAGTGCCTTCTTAAGCTTGTAGGTATAGCTTGGATGATCAGCATCGATGAAACCTTTAGGTTGACACACGTACACATCTTCCTTTAACGAACCATGCAAGAAAGCAGTTTTCACATCCATTTGGAATACAATGAATGATTTGTGTGTTGCGTATGCCAAAAATATCCCGATAGCTTCCATCCTAGCAACTGGAGCAAAGGATTCTTCAAAATCTATTCCTTCCTCTTGGCGGTACCCTCTCACAACCTGACGAGTCTTGTTTCTAATGACTGTGTTCTCTTCATCATGCTTGTTTTTGAATAACCATTTCAAACTAAGGGGTTTTATGTTATCTAGAGCATGAACTAACACCCATACATCAAGCCTTTTAAACTGGAGAAGCTCTTCTTGTATTGAGTCAATCCATGCGGGGTCGGTCATAGCCTCTTTGACATTTCTTGGTTCCATAGTGCTCACAGTCAGTGCGTAGATGCATATTTCACCATCGATTTTTAATTGATTTCTTGTCAAAACTGGTCGTGAGGTGATCCTTAGTCCACTGATAGTCATGCTGGTACGGTTGATAAAATGTATGCATGATCGATGGATCCATATATTGTGAAGATGATGAGTCAGTAGCACTTGTGGATGGTGGAGCAAATGGATTCTCGTGGAAGGAGTAGCAAAGGGATTGACAAACGTATTTTCATCGAACATAGCATTTGGAACATTGTCAGCAATTATTGCGGGTTGATGCTGACCATGTTGTTGTGTTTCGAGCTCGTCAACATCCTGTGAAGAAATTGGACAATTTGAAGCTTGAGAGGATGAATTTGTTGGTGTCGGTGTTGAGTCTGCTGGAGCAGAAGACGGTTGACCACCAATATAATCATCATACATAGCTTCGAACAGTAAATCCAATTCACCTTCAGTTGGTTTTTGAGTTGTTATTGTTGACGGAACATAAGTAAGACCGAGTCCTGAACTGATTTGTCCAGAAGTCATGCTTTGAAGCCCGGGTTTTGAACTGCTTTGTTCAAAAGCCATCACTTTAATAAATACAATTTACTTATACAAGGCTCGGGAATATTTAATGACCATCACTTTAATAAATACACGGCTAACACCCAAACGCAGCCTTGCTGCCGTTTCTAAACACCAAACGCGCCCTATGACTGCGTGGCAGCCATCCGAACACCCCTCCCCCTGCTGTCATATAACCAACGCACCCTTTTTGTGCAAACACATCAAACACAGCCTTGTGGGCTGATAAACTCGATCAAACAAACACCCCATGGTTGTTATTTAAAACTAAACGCGTCCCTCGTGTGGTTTAAAACCACACGCACCCTTGACGGTGCTGAATCGAAAGCCACAATGGCGGCGTGGTGGGAGATGGTGTTGAGGTGGTATTCGTGTTGTAGTGATGGTGTACCGGCTGGTGGTGATGTCGACAGTCATGGTGGCTGTCGTGGGGTTGCGGTGGTGGTTTTCGTGGAGTAGCAGCCGCGGGGGTGGCGGCTGTAGAGGGGTGGTGTATGGCATGGTGGTCGCGGAGAAGGCGCGTGGGTGGGTGGATCGAATAGATCGGGGACCGATCTATAATTTTGGACTCGGCCGGAATATATCGTCGGAAAACTTTTTCGGTGGCCGGAGGTGGGACCGGCGACGGTGGCCGGTGGAGGGGAGGGAGAGAGTGTGGGCATGTGTGTGTTTATAAGAGATGGAAATGATATAAATTTTTATATCATTTATATATATACTAAAAGTTAAAACCAATGTGACAAGTCTCAATAGATGGAGGTTCATTTTGTAAATTTTTACTATAGTTTTGATAACTATCGGTTCGGGACTCGTTTGATAACACCGAAGTTACATCGCATTAAATATGTAGGACTAGACCCAGTTGAATGATAGGTCGCATACTTAAGCACGTAAACAAGTATAAATTCAACACAATGTTTGGTGAAATTCAAAACGTTAAAGTAAGTACAAGAGTGGAACCACTATAATTCACAAACGCATGCGACTACTATAACAAGATACAACAACAAACTAAAAAGGTATTTACTGTTACAC